>OX463858.1:17457073-17515654 GCA_949825065.1 Odontocerum albicorne
ATGTTACTTTAACATTAGTAAGCCACTCAATTTCTTTCAATCTTACATTAACTCTCAATGTGATCATATGATTATAGTACTATAACATTAGTAAGCCACTCAACTTCTTTCAGTCTTACATTAACTCTCAACGTGATCATACGATTATAGTACTATAACATTAGTAAGCCACTCAATTTCTTTCAATCTTACATTAACTTTTAATGTGATCATACGATTATAGTACTATAACATTAGTAAGCCACTCAATTTCTTTCAGCCTTACATTAACTCTCAATGTGATCATACGATTATGGTACTATAACATTGGTAAGCCACTCAACTTCTTTCAATATTATATTAATTCTCAATGTGATCATATGATTATAGTACTATAACATTAGTAAGCCACCTACCAAAAAACAGCTAAACAAGATAAATTAGTTGTTGAGAAAATATTATACAAAGCTATAATGAGATGCATCTATCGTTGCTGGACTTCGTAGTCGAGGATTCCCTCACCTTTTCAACGTTAATTGAGTTGGAAAGCGAACCTGTGCTGTGGAGTTTTTATTTTTATTTTTAAGTGAGTGAGCCACACCAGTAAACTTACATACCAGCTATACTACTGAAGTGAGGCAATCGGAACACACCGGTATAGTTTTATTCTCTTTTTGAAATAATATACATGACCGAAGTTATAGGTATCCTTATACCCTTGAATACTTAGCGGGGAAAATGTATACGTCATTCGATGTGAGTATCACAGAGCGGGGTTCGAACCAACGACCTTCCGCACGGAAGTCCAGTGTATTACCGCGTGGCCATGCACCTCTTTATTGAGATACATACATAGTGTAACTGGTGAGACATGCTTTGAATTACCTTAAAATTCTTTAAAAAATTACTTATAAGACGAACTTGAATAAATGTGTGTTCTTATTTGGAATTTTACATTTGGGACAGCTTTGGGTTCTTATAACGAGCGGAACAACCTTGAAGGGGAGGGGGTTGTTACAATGAGACATTTTTTGTAACGTTTTGTGATATTGGAAAAGTAGAATTTCAATTTACAAAACAACCTGATCAAATAACGAAAAATGCATTGCAGTACAGATGAAAAAACTATGTAATCTTAAATATTGAACACAAACAGTATGAAGATTACCTGAACACGCCAATATTATGAGTAATATCAACAATGTATATATATACATACCATCATGCTATTTTCTTGTCGGGGTAGGCAAAGCGCACAGAGATCTTAATACATTTGACTTTCCAGTCAGCATATTTCTAATGACAAAAAATATCACTCAAAAGTATAAATTTGTTTTGTTTAAAAAGGGTAAAATAATATGAAAATAGTGATTTAGTTTGTTTTAGGTGCTTGATATTTTTGAGGGATGGTATAAATTCGAAAATCCGCTATTCCTCCAATATAGGCACTTATCATTTGACGCATATAATAATTTATAAACGATTTATGTCAGTATAGATAGAATGCTAGAAAAATAGGATCATCACCCTATGCTTTCTAAGGGAAACATTGGGATGCCATAAAACATCTCCATCCAGGTCGGCATACAGCCCGGCACACCAAGATCTTTCATATCAGGATGAAAAGGATACCAATCTGGTAAATAAGTTCGACTGGTAACAATAACGTACGTGTGCAAGTGTTGTTGACATGTGACAATGATTCTGATTGATTGGAATTGGTTGATGTCTGGTAATAAGTGTGTAAAATTGTTTTACAATAAAGTATTAAATATATAAATAATGAACTGCGTGTTATGTGTCCACTATTGTGGTTCTCAACCTCCATACTAGATTACTGGAGCCAAAACTAATATTGTCTGAATTAATGTTTCAAGTCATATATTTTTTTCTTTTACTTTTTACGAACGAATATTTTTTTGTAAAATTTGTCGTGGATCATTTATACAAGAGTTGATTAGTTGAAACAAATTGCTGTATATTAATAAGTCCACCAGATATAATATGTATAGTCAACTATGTACAATACCATACACAAAAATATGAAAATAAATATATTTATTGCGTTCTTACTCATTTTCCTTCTCCTCTGATGTCGGATCTTAATCCGTCGTCACTGTTATTTTTTTTTCACTTAGGTGGGTCGCCGACGGATGAGTAGTGCATATAACAGTTCCTTCTTTGTCACTAAATGACATCGCATTTATAATAAACATAGATGGTATCGATCTTCTAGCGAAGATCGCGTTAAATGGGAACTTACTTTGACCCCCATTGCAGCATGGGTGGTGGTGAGATCGAACTGATGATGATAACTAGCATACTCATTTTATAAGATATTCAATTTCAATCAACATCTTAATTCGCGATTTTTTTCAACTTGCCTCGTGTAAACGGGGAATCCACTATACTCCCACAGAGTACAACTCATTTACCATATTGCTTTGAAAATTGAATTACGTCCCACTCGACGTCCATTTAGAAGCTGAAGTCAGGCCATTGAAAAAAAGTCTGCACTTAATTTGCTTTCTTTGTCGATCTTTTTTTCAGAACAACAAACAATGAACGGGTATAGACATCTCTTTCCCTTTAGTTCCGATCGCATCCCAAATGAAAGGGGATAGAAAACTTCTGTGAAATTGAGTCCAGTTTTGTGTTAATTGATAAAGAAGATTTTAACAGTTTGTTTGTAAGATTTCAAATTCAAAACTAGTTAAGCTGTTTTTTTTTTAAAGTAACCAGGCAATGGTTAAAAATTAATAATCAACCATCTCCAAAATAGGTTGTCTTTTCAAGATGTAAATGAATAAGTGAAGCCGATTTATTGATACATTTTAGCGAAACTCAGATCGTTGTCTAGATTCGATAAGTATCATAATTAATTTTGAGAAAAATTATGTTTACATTTCTTATATTGTACTCGTACAGAAAACTTTCTTATACTACCCATGATTTGTGGGCCAAGTCCTAAGAAATTGTTTGATTCAATCAGTAAATTCCAAATATTGAAAAAATATTAAGTAAACTTTTTGATACTACATACATTCAAAGGTTGTGGGCTGAAAAACATCGAATGTCCTCGCGGCCGGGCTCATCCTATATTGGTGGGGTGTATCTCAGTCGGGGGACGTAATGAGTGGAACCCAGACCTATACGAGTAGATAGCTTCCCAATTAAATGCACTTTCTGCAGTTTATCTTGAGATATATATATGCGATTTTGGAATTTATTTATACCTATATATGTATGTAATATGCTGCTATCAATAAATATGTATAAATTTATTTAATCAATTGATAAATTTCTTTTACTAATTTGATAAAAAAAATTAAAAAAAAGTGTTAATGCTTGGTTGATGATTTCAACTTTCTTAGGTAGGGAAGAATCTATTTAATACTTTTGAATTCAGTTTTTTATATGTACAAATAATAAAGACGAAATTCCACTATAGTTCGGAAATTCTAGGATGAGTCCTGTGACAGCTCACATATTTGGCCAAATACAACGTTGTAACGATGTTCAGTAATTTTAATTATTTTATCAACTTTAATATAAGCCTCAATTCTAATAAATAGCAAATTATTTAGGTAAATACATTACATAAGGTTGTATTGGGGCAAATTTGTGAGCTGTCACAGGACTCATCCTAGAATTTCCGAACTGTAGTATAATCTTAACACCATTTATTTTCATAAAAATAAATTTTCATAAATATAATAAGTCACGGTGATAGAAACGTGGGAAAGAAAAAAGTAAATGCAATATATGGGTGAACAAAGAAGCATTAAAAGCAAATTGAGAAATGCTGGGAGATGGCCTGGTGGTATGTGTTACATTAAAAATACAATAAAATTACTGAAAGGGAGATGGCGTGATGGTATGTACGAGTATGTATATATGTATAACATTAAAATTACAATAAAATTACTGACGGAGAGATGGCGTGATGGTATGTATGCGTGTATGTATGTGTAACATTAAAATTACAATAAACATTACTGACAGAGAGATGGCGTGATGGTATATATGCATGTTTAACATTAAAACTACAATAAAATTACTAACAGGGAGATGGCGTGAAGGTACGTATGTATGTGTTACATTAAAATTACAATAAATAAAATAATTCAAGCACTACTGTGTGTCTCGCTGTTTTCCACCCGAAGCCGGGTATTCCTATTTGTTCCTTCATATATAATAATATATTCAAATAAGGACGCCACCTTTTGAGACCGACCCGATTGTCTATGGGCGGAAATGTACGAGTATACTCTACTCTATGGTGCACCGGAAATTCTCCGAAAGAGCGAGCTTAATTCAATAACCAAGCGCCATTCTTTTCCTCTTAATGTTTTTCTATTTAATTTGATCCTGAAAAGCCCTAAACGCCCCTTCTATTTTTAGAAAAATAATCTGTTTTCTTAAGTTCTTTATGGCGTAAATTGCTTGTATTAAATATAATAATTTAATATACGTTTAAGACCATCTCTTATTGGAGAGATTGGATCTCTTTATTTAACTTATTATATGTATTCTGCACATTTTTTTGCCTTGCTAATATTTACGTGATCCTTTAAGATGTTTTTTTTAAATCTTAATCATAATTAGCCTTACTCGAATCAAATAATATATAAAAGAAATGAAGGGTAGTTGAATTTAATTTTATTTTTTGTTGATAATAATGAACGTTTAAAAATTGTTGTTGTTTGAAACTCAACAAAGGATTGGAATATATTTTTTTTAAATACTCAAATAATTCTACACTGTGTCTTCGACGAATACTCTGATTCTTTAAGTATTTTGCGTGATGCTTAACTTGATACGTCGTGATGATTTTGATATGTCTTGTATTTAAAATAAATACAAAACTCAGGAATGCGGATAAAAGTGAGAGTAAATAATCAATGAACGGTCGAGTTAATAATAATCTTTATTTGTCTACAAGTAGGTATTTTATAGTTGTGAGTGAATGCACCCGCGATATATACTTTGTCTCACTCCTGCGCGTCCCCTAGTATAGCGGGTAGGATATTTATTTGCCGAGACGGCGAGACAAAGCGTAAATACTATTTGTGAGTACACATTGACGTTTCTAGTATGTGACAATTGTAGATTGTTCAGAGGTTGATTCATCGGTCGTTGGCCCTGTATGTTTACAATTTATTTTGACAACAAATTATGTTTGACAATTATTTATTTAGGGACGTAGGTATTCCCTACAAGTACATTGCTCATGGCCAAGGAGACAGTTTGGAGAGCTTCGTGGTTAGTGGAGACGTAGAAAGACGACTCACAAGAGGAATAATCCCAATGCGTTGGACTGACCAAAAGAGAGATGCAACTGGACCACCCTTAACAACTGCCCTTCGAACCGCAGAGTGCTGGGATGGATGGAGAGGAGTCGTCAGAGGCTCGCATGGGAGTCACGATGCTGTCATGAGCTACATGACATGATGGATGGAAAAAACATTATAAACATAATAAAATAAGTTGAGTGTAAGGATTGAAGGTTGTGACAGCAACTATTAGATAGATTACTTCCTAGATAGTAATAATAATTCGTCGAGAATAGTTATAATAATAATCATAAAAATATGTTTTTTTTATTTATACTAAAATCAAGACAATAGGAGAAAATAAATATATATTAATTTAGATTTACAGGATTCCTATATCTTCTTCTTCCTAGTGTAATGTCAGGTCCCCTCAACGTTGAATGCCACCTGAGAGTAGACATATTTGTCCCCGGCAGCTCAAAAAAGATCCCCAACGCTCCTTATACCAGTCCAATCACGTATATTGCGGAGCCAGGAGATTTGCCTCCTGCCAATACCTCTTCGACCCTCTATTTTGCCTTGGATGATCAGGTGCAGTAATTTGTACTTTGTTCCTCTAAGTACAGGACCCAAATAGGACACCTTTCGGATTTTAATATTAGTCAGCAACTCTCTATCAACTTTGACTCTTTGAAGAACCCTTGTGTTGCTGACCATATCCGTCCAGGGTATCCGTAGCATTATCTGGTGCATCCACATTTTTAATGCTTCCAGTCGGTTCATACTACCGACTTTGAGGGTCCATGATTCCACTCCATGCAATAACACTGACCAAACGTAGTATTTGACTAACCGTTGTCGAAGTTTTAAGTTTAGATTTTCATCGCAGAATACGCTTCTCATTTTATTAAAATCCCCACGAGATGATTCAATTCTGCACTTGACTTCGGTTTCCAGGTCGAGGTTTTCCACTAGGATACTTCCGAGGTATTTACATTTTTTCACTCTCTCTATATCTGCACCGTTTAACGTAATACGTGCTCCTGCGTGATCCTGCCGGCCAAACACCATGAACTTAGATTCCTATATAAAAATAATAAATCAGATGCTATCAACAGACTTAAAATTATACATGTCTGCAATTAATGCGAGCAAGGAAGAGAGCTTAAGTTAGGAATGGAAGGAGATATAAGGGAAAGGTAATAAATATGCACAAAATAAGTGAAAGAGTTTACGTATGTGAAGATATGCCCTCGCTGCTAATCCCAAAAGGTACATTTCTTTATTGTACACTTGACACAGGTTTCGCCTAATTACGTCATATAAGATCAAATATTAAATTATTAAAAATCTTAATTCAATGTAATGACAACAATAATGACTGCATTCAATCTAATGAAAACAGGAATGACTTTATTCAAAATAATGACAACAGGAATTAGTTAATTCAATATAATTATAACAGGAATGACTCAATTCAACATAATGACAACAGGAATGACTTAGTTCAATATAATGACAAACATTATATAAATTACTATTAAGTTTTGAAAAAAAAAATTATATATATTTAAATAATAACACTAAAAGTGATATATCATCAATTAAAGGAAAAAGAAAGGGATGGTAAAGGGAAACTGAAAATAAGTAATGAAACAATTAACATTTATGACTTGAAATGAAAAAAAAGTTTTTTTATAAATACGAGTATGCCAATGACGGAACGAGTTTGATATTAGTGAATCTTTTAGTTAAGAGACAATAAAATAAGTAATAAATCGCCTTTAAGGAGATAATGTCTTTTTTACCATTGACCCAAGATCAATGAAAACACCAAGTTATGAAGATATTCTCCAGCCAATCCAGGCATACAGAGAGTGGTCGAGGAGCGTGTTATCACGGGGGGTCAGTGTGGCGGATAGATCGGACGTTAATGGTCGTAATTTCAAGATACAGCGGGCGAAGGCAGCCCGAAGTCTCGCCACACGGCACCTCGCGTGGTGTGCAATCAAAATATATTATTGGTGGATCCGAAGTGCCTGTGTGGCTAGATGGATGGATTTACCAGACCAGAAACTATAGTGGAATGGGAGGCACCACGATAAATTATACAAAAAATGTATTTTTATCATGTTGCGGGTAAATGTCCATGTGACAATTTCTTCCAATCAACCAGATAAATTAAATATTAAAGATGTCTTAGAAAGAACCAGACTGGAATCTTTATGAAAAAATCAGATATCTATGAAATAATGATAGCCTTTTTGGTCTAGTGGGTATTGATTCTCACTCTCCCGATCAGGCGATTGTTGACTCAATTCCAGGTGGTACCCATTTTTTTAACAGGGTTTTAGCCTGGTTATCACTTAACGTGTCGTTCTTTCTAGTTGGCTAGAACAAATAGACATAAGATAAGAACCCAAAATGTAATATTGGAAATTACTATGTTATGACACACTTTGAATAGTTTTAAATTTGAACATGAATGTAATTTTGAAGTTATGTATAGAAAGGAATTTAGTCTGTTCCACTTTGTGTTAATTCTAGATGACCAATATATTACACACATTATGGACAAAAATTCGCTTTTATTATTCTCGTGAAGATTAAAGTTCATTATTCAAAGTATTTGTGGGTTCAACAATTCTGTAAAACTTTTTACGCAAGTTTCTTAATCTAATGTATTTGACTGGGTCATCTTCCATTTAGACTTCTAAGTGGAATCAACATGGAATTGATCACAATATCACAGCAAGTTACAAGTCCTGTTATTCTATCATAGTCCATGATGTACGCCATGAAGGCGGATGTAGAATAAAGTAAAAAAAATGGTGAAATTAATCAATTATGTCTGACAAAAGAACTATAAAACTTAACACGCGAATTTGTTTTTCGGGAAAAACTTAACATGTGGATTTGTTTTTTCAGAAAAAAATCATATGTGGATTTGTGAAAACATACATACATACCATCACGATGTTTCCCTGTTGGGGTAGGCAGGGAGGACAGTGCGTCAGACTTTCCCATCTCAACAAATATACAATTTATCGTACGATCCAACCATACTTTCTTTGGTCTTCCTCTACCACGCCTTATACTCACATTTGCAATTCATATTTGTTTTGTTAATCTTTATACAATAAATTCATGAGTTCATATCAGCCTTAAGTTCTAATCATTCAATTCTGGCATGCATTGTCACCTCATGTATTTTTCTTAGTGCACGCATTTCTTCAACATATATTCGGCTCTTTTCCGTATTTTTTCTAGTCCACGTTTCACCTACATACATCAAAGTTGGCAGTAAAAACTGTTGCGGACTATCATGTTAGCATATTATGTAAAAACAATAAAAAATAATATTGGAGCATTGAGATGTTTGTATTCTAATTGGAAAAGTTAATGAAAAGGGTGCAAATATTCTGAATCTAAAGGCCCCATATTTTTTTAAACTCTCAAAAAAGCCTAAATAAAACTTGTATGTGTGGCAATTATACATCTATTGTTTACAGTACAACCTGGCGGGTTTATTTTTATGTAGCAATTACACATTTAATGTTTACAACACAACCTGGCGGCTTATTGTTATGTGGCAATTACACATTCATTGTTTACAGTACAACCTGGTGGGCTTATTGTTATGTAATCTCTATTAATTTTTTAACACACCAGAACCACGCCCTTGGTGAAGGTCGAATAATTTATTACATAGTTTTTCAACTGGACTCGAACACTAAAATCTAGGCTGGAGGAAGAATTAGAAAGACGGAGGCAAAAAAGTATCCGGACAAATAAAAATTTGCTGAATAAATGTCGTTTAAAAAAACAATATTCCATGTAAGAGTATAGGAAGTAAACGGATAAAACTTTGGTTGAGATATTTTGTATAAATACGTTCATATAATATAAATTATAAGTCTGATGCTAAATTTTTGAAAAAAAAGTTTTCCAGAATTTTCATTGACTTACCTGTAAAACGGATTTGATTTCCTGAGGTGATTCAATTATACAACCAGCCAGTCCCAGTAGAACCAGTCTAGAATAGAATCTACCAGGAATAGTATTCGGAACTTCAAGGTGCTAAGCAAGCATGCTAATCTTTAGGTCATATCGTTGACGTAAGACGTCCGCAATATTGAATATGTATGTTTGATAAAAATAATAATAAAGATGACGATAATAAAAATTATAAAAAATAGAAATGAAATGAACAGCTCTGTTTCGTATTTAAATATCACTTTGTTTTTAAATTCATATATACAGCTTAAAGGCGACACTGGCTTCATTCTAGGAAAATAAGTTCTGAATACTAAATATAAAAAACCAGAATGTCAATAATGAATTAAAAGTTTGTCCATTAGACCAATGGCACCGGCAGTTTTGGACAGATGTCAGATATCATTATCATCATGCCGCGTACCTATTGGGCTAGGTAGAGAGAACATACTACATTCTTATATCTTGGCAAACATCTTTCGCTTCTGCCACGTATACTCGTATGTACCACATCACGCATACTCTCCTATTAAAAATACTTTTCACTCTTCTCTCTCTTAGAATTTAGCTGTGCCACTCTTTTCTATGTTTTCCTCAACCTCTCATATCTTCTATGCTGCTCATATAGATTTTTTTTGTGATGTTTTAATCATTCATTCTTTCTGCGTAGCCAAACCCTTTTGACGCTCCTGTATTCATATTAAGCACTGCATCTTCTTTCAATTCGTATTTTTTCTTAATGCTCTCAACCCTTTTCCTGTCATACATTGCTTTTCCATACATTCTACACAAAACTATTATTTCTACTATATTTATCTTACTTTCATAATTTTTTGCAATGTCCCAGATTAGCTGGATTGTTTAATTTTATATTATAGTCAAATAATGAAGCTTGAAAAACTCATTTTTAAGAGCCCCTGCCTATAGTTAGTTATCAACCAGTTTAATTGTTTATTGAGAACTTTCGATCCCGTGTCTCTGATCTTCGACATCATCCAAAATGAGTAGTGACTCTGGTCGATCCATACCAAAAAAAACGTCCGAAATAACCAAGTGCGGCGCGGGGCGGTGATGAAATACGGGCCTCGGTGGGCTGCCTCGGGCCCGCTCCACAGCCGCCCGCTAAACACTTCCTCGATGATTACTTATTTAGGGACCGCCCTGTAGCAGGGCCCTTCAACCGAAGGTTCGAAATTAATATATTTTTTGACAACGAAACTATTGGACTTTTATTCTCAGTCATATTTTTTGTGACCTATTCTATTCTATTCTAAGCCATAATTAATTCTATCCTATTTAATTTTTTTTCTTTCATAACCTTATATTCTCGGCACCGCCTAGAAGTATATGAAGAATCCTGGCTGATATTCTTCCTTACGAATAAGCTAACTGTAAAAGCAGACCCTCTTTGTGTAACAGGAGAAATCCGTGCAAAGTGGATAAAAAAATACCAGTTAACAACACTCCTTATCATCAGCATCATACCATGTCCTTATTGATTGGTAATTGGAGAGAACTGTTCTCCACTTTATTCTATCCTTGCACACATATTTTGCTTCTCTCATGTTTATACACCTCGTTATGCACACTTTTCTCTCTTTCAGTATTGGATAAATTTGATTCTAACACGTTTTTATAGAACTTCTTCGTATCTTCTATAATATTCGTGTAGACATTTTTTGTAAATCTTTCATAATTCATTCTTTCTACGTGGCCGACCGATCTCAAAGTTTATTTCTTTAACTGTAGCATTGTATCTTATTTTAGTCTGCATTCTTTTCTAATGTTACTGTATAATAATTGCATGTGTCAATAGTTTGGTGGGTGTACACTTGTTATTTGTTATTGTTATCTGAGTTTGATGAGTGTACACTTATTATTGTTATCTGAGTTTGGTGGATGTACACTTGTTATTGTTATCTGAGTTTGGTGGGTATACACTTGTTTTTTTTGTTATTGTTGTCTGAGTTTTAATATTTCTTGCAAACCGTTATGTTTCTTTTTAATTTCTTAACTAAATTAACTTGTAACGTGATATTTAAGCGATCAGTAGCGTTTGAACGTATTTCTGTTAGTTATATTGGGTATAACTAACAGAAATACGTTCAAACGCTACTGGTCAAATGACTACAGGAGGCCAAACCCAACCCTTGTTAAGTTGCTGATGATGAAATCGTCTTGTCTAATATTATTGCTTTTCATCTCCATACCTTTGACATGAGCCAAAAGAAAAATCAATTATTAAAACCTCAAATTGATTACAAATAAACGGCTAGCGATGTTTTTTGTTTAGAGAGGAAACTCTCCTCAAGAGTGCCCTAACTTGGAATCTAAACATACTATTATTTACAGATTAGAAATATTATAAAAAAAAAAGTTGAGTGTAAGGATAGTAAGAGGGTGACTTTCCCGCACCTGCATATGTTTAGATAAATGTATTTGATAAGAAAACCGCAGAAAATTTACTATGGGATGACGTATTACAATGAAATCTTTGTGATATGTAATAGTAATACATTCGGCTTTAGGTGGAGTGTAGTGTATGTTATGTGTTCATTCAATTTGACTATATTCACTTTATTAAGAGGATCCGTGTTAAAATTGGTATTTTTAAAGCTTCAGCTGTGCATACCATAATCAAACCAATGGTTATATATGGAGCCGAAACATGGACCATGACTCTTACTGTATAATATTGAATCACATTGTAAACAAACAATTGCAGATGATAATATACCTATGGCCAGGAGCTCAGTTTCATTAATCCCACAGCTACTCTTGCTTTTACAGCGGACAAAGTAAGTCTCTATCTAGTGAGATATACATTAGACGATCTAAATCTTCTTTATTTATTATGAGTGAGACGTCATTCAGTGATGAAGGAGAAACTGCTCAAAGAGACTTCTCCAACGGCATAAACTAGTGTGAAGATAATGGTAGCTATGATATACTTCAAGTCCGACGTCACGAGGAAAGGGAATGTAATCGTAGCGTAGTATATAAAGTGCCTTAAGATCTGGAGGTCAAACAGTTCATCAAGTTGCCAGTAATTTCGCAGAAAACTTAGAATACAGCAAAACTATCTTTTGACTCCACCAGATTGGAATAACTAATCGGTCCGAAAAAATGAGCATTGATTCGATTAGTACCACAAAATGTGATCTGCGGATTGATTCAGATGGCCGCAAAAATAACAATAGAACAAAGCGATACAATTCAACTACATTAGAAGTTGCAGCAGGCACTTGACCAAATAATGAGGAGATTCGTCCTTTGACTTTACGTTGGGTCACCAGCGAAAAATAAACCAGCAGATTAGTTTGGGTTGGTCATGTACATAGAGCAAACGGCAAAAGAATTATAAAAATTGTGTGGCCTTGGGGAGTCAGTCTGTTTGGTTGAGCCAGGCAAGGACTGCTGTATAATGTACTGGCGGATCTGCAAAAACTGGGAAATCAGAGACACTGGAGACAAATACATAAAATTCTCGGGAATGGAGCGATATCATCTTGGTGTCTAAAATTCTTCAGCAGCTGTTTGGCCCTCAAAGGTAAGGTAAGGTTTGTATGTAAAAAATACTTAAATGTGAAAAAATCTACACAATAACTTAAATTAAAGTGATATGCCTGTTTTGCTTTGAAAAAGCATTGTCAAACTGTACTTAAAAGATTATTTACCAAGCTTATATAACATTTCACAATCTATGACTTAAAACTATAGGTTGACCATAGGTTGTTAAATATATTGCTATATAAGATTGGTAAGCAATTTATTCAGTACATTTTTACTATGCTTTTATAAAGCGAAACCGACCTGTCACTTTAATTTAAGTTTAGATTTCTCTCACATTTAAGTGTCAAATCATTCTGTAATAAAATTGAGTTGTATAATATAAATACCAAATCAGTTAATAATGTAAAAAAACAATTAAGTGAATATCTCATTTAACTATTTCATATTACACTTTTGCACATTTACTTACACATCAGTAATGAGATCAACATACAATTTCATTTTATGTTTTGTCAAACCATATTTTATTGTATTATGTTTTGTCAAACCAATAATTTTATTACATACGTATAAAACTTATAATCTATATTATAATTAATATTAAATACAATATCTCTAATGAAATCAACCTTATCTGTATTAAAATCTATGTATGACTTTTCATGTCAATAATTTAAAACTTGTGTATAAAACTTGCTACCTATATTATGATTTGTCATATCAATAATTTAATATATATGTTTAAAATTTGTTACCTATTTTACAATTTATATTAAGATCTACCTTATCAAACTAAAGATCGAAATAAAATTTATTATGAATTATCAAATGAATCATTTATATATATATATATATATATGTATAAACTTGTTATCTACATTAAGATCCAGCTTGTGATGTACCTATATAAAACTTGTTATTTAAATTAAGATTTTCCAAATCATTAATTTCATTAGATATATATGGTAGATGTCTAATAAAATGATTGATTTTGGGTTAAATATTTTTCTTAATTTAAATAGCGTGTCTCTATCTCACGAACTAGACAAAAAAAAACATTTTTCATATTTAAAATCGTATGCTGAAAAGTTGATCGGTGCCAATTATCACTTCGAAAATAACTTTTACCGACTCAATTATATAACTTATAAAACCAATCATCACGAATCTTCGGACAATTATCACTAAAATATCTCATTTACATTTACCGTTTCTTTCAAATACGTTTCTCATAATATACTACACCATAAAAATAATTAAAATATCCCCATGTCAGATATTAAAATAGCGCTTATTTGCATGAGGTACATACGTACATTTGAGCGTGGATGCTGATATGTAGCTAGTGTGAAATGGAGAGTGGTAATTTGAAAGTTTATTTCACAGATTCACAAGCGAGATAAGTAAATGTAAGTAAAATCTAAGTATGCGTGGAGGTGTACAAAGATATAATGAAGACGTGATA
The DNA here is from genome assembly GCA_949825065.1 of Odontocerum albicorne. Lineage (NCBI taxonomy): Eukaryota > Metazoa > Arthropoda > Insecta > Trichoptera > Odontoceridae > Odontocerum > Odontocerum albicorne. The sequence goes on from OX463858.1 coordinate 17,471,303, forward strand.
GGACGCATGGGAAGCCCTGGAGCAAGATACACGTACACGTACACGGGGGGTCGTGGCACGGTGGAATTATTTATAATATTGAACTAACAATCATCGCCCGCCCAAATTTAGGAGCCCTGTTTGATGCACAAGGTGATTCCGATTTTTTCACGTATTGTTTTTAATTAAATATAATTTATTTATTTTAAAATTTTTATTACAAATAGTACATTATATAAACATGTGACTCATTTAAGTATCTGGGCTCACTCATTCACAAAGACGGAGGGTGCGCAGCGGATGTTGACAATAGAATAACATAAGTGTGGGATGGATGAAATTCAGATCGGTAACATGAGTCTTGTGTGACCCAAAAATGCCTATAAAACTGAAAGGAAAGGTATACCAGACTGTCTCGTTAGACCCACAATTATGTAGAATGCTGGACTATGTACAGCTCCTACTCTAGGCAACTTGAAACAGCAGAAATGCGAATGCTTAGGTGGCCGGCAGGAGTATCATTAAAATATAAAATTAAGAGCTCACGCATTCGTGGTAGCCTGGGGGTCACTGATATAAAAAGTAAGCGGGAAGAGCGACAGCTGAGATGGTACGGGCACATAAGACGGAGACCACCAGACCATACTGTAAATCAGGCAATGTCTGTGGATCTTCCTCGACAGTTCGAGATCTTCCTCCAGAGGAAAACCAAAAAACTCCTGGATGACTCAATGCTCTCAAATCCTGCAGGGAAACGGCCTAAATGAAAGCGACACCCAGAACCGAAGAATATACAGCCTGAGAACGAGAAGAGCCGACCCCAACAGCCTACCTATGCAATGAGTTGAGACAGTGCCAGGAAGAAGAAGCCGACATTATATGAACATACATATATACTATCACGCCATTTCTACATCAGGATAGACGGAGAGGATAGATCGTCAGACTATCCTATCTCGACACACATCCACTGCTTCTACTACGCCTCCGTGGCCTAGTTGGTAAGACGCCTGTCTCCCAGCCCGGAGGTTGTGGATTCAAATTCTGCTAGAACCAAGATTTAAAAAAAAAGATTCCTGTCCGGTTTTCACATAAAGCCTCTTTAACAACTTTCTGGTTGGTTGGAAGATATTGCCACATGGCAATAAGCCCACCAGGTTTTACTGTATGCAACGAAAGTGTAATACAATTTTATTTATTTCTTTTTATACATGACAAGAAATATATATAATTTGCGAAAAAACCACATGTAATTTAATTTAGACACAATTTTAATGGATCTGGATTTGTTGCCTTTTATTTTTCGTGTCCCCAGTAAACTAGGCTTTTGCCTGTATCTCACTGAAGACAAACTCACAATACGATACGTTTTCTCATAAAACTTTTACTGTTTCCTTCCTTCAACACATCGTTCACTCGATCCTACGATAATTTCTTTGATTTTCCTCTACAACGCTTTTCACTCATATTTACACTCTATATTTGTTTTGTTAGTCTTTCGTCACTCATTCGTTTCACGTACTCAAATCATCTCAGAGTGCTCTTCTTCATCTTACTCAACAAATCAGTCTTTAGTTCACATTTATAGTTTATCACTTTATTCTGTCATACATTGTCACTTTATATATTCTTCTCAATGTTGTATTACATGAAAGTGTGAATATTTCAATAGTTTAGTATTTATCACTTCATCGCAGGTCTTGCCTAATAAAGTGATTTTCTATATTCACATAGTTGAGAATTTTATTGCTTTGTTACGAACTTGGATTCTAGGGTTCACATTTCCACTAAAACTTTGTAAATTATAAATTATGTATTGTGGACAATAAATACAATAACTTAAATTGAAACATGTATAATTCACCTATTAAATATAGCTTTCAATTTGTTTTTTTATGATTCACGTTCGACACAGGCCGAGAAAAAGACTGAACATAGCCGAATTAACGCCGTAAAACTGGGTACGCTGAGAATAATACATGGAATTACAATGTATGAAAGAAAATGGAATTAATTGATTAGTGATGAATGTGAACTTAAGGCTGATGTGTTGAGTAAGATGAAGAAGAACACTCTGAAACGGTTTGGGCACGTGAGACGAATGAATAAATAAATGCTAGCAAAATAAATGTATAGTGCAAACTTGAGTAGAATTGTGATAGATGAAGCCTAAGGAATGTATCATATGGTCGGATCGAATAAATTAAATTTCGAAAGAAGGAAAAGTAAGAAAAAAGAGAAATCGTATGAGCTGCATGAGAAGGTGTATGAATATGGATGAGGCGAAACATATGTGTCTTGATAGTAAGTTTGGCGCTTTGTAGGTGTTCTCTGTGTATCCTGTCAGGGTAAAGCGTGATGGTATGTAAGTTACTAAGTATACAAAATCTCAAAGTCGTTTTTTACCACTAAACTACTATATACTTACCATAACTTATGTTAAAAACGACTAATCGAGCTTATTGCTTTTTGTGAATTTCTAGAAATATGTCAAAAGGCCTGATGGGGAAAAATAGGACTGAGATGCGTTTTTTGGTTTCGTCGGGAATCGAAACCGGTATGAAATGGTTTAAAGTTCAGCGATCTATCAACTAGGCTGTAGAGAACGTTTTGAGTTGGTAAGTAAGTATGACACCTTAAATAGTTTTAACGCCAGCTGTCGCTGGTTATAGACCTCGTGAGCTCTACAAGATAAGATTATTGCCATGTGGTATTTTTTTCTAACCCATCAATAAAATCTCAAAAGGCCTGATGGAAAACACTAGACTCGAATCCGACATCTCATGATTGAAAGTTAAGCTTTTTACCAACCAAGTACATTACACAGTTGATAAAATTTCGAAGTAGTTTTTAACACTAGCTGCCACCGGTTAACAGATTGAAATGGTTTTGGATTTATTAAGTCGGAATTAAAAAAAGTTTGAATATTTTGAAAAGCGTAATAAATTTCTTAATCACCCTATCCGACAGGTACTTTGACCATAATTGGGTTCTAGTTGAGTAAGATGATTAGTTATTGTTTTGATGTTTCAATTTCCATCTCTCCAATACAGGACGGACGTGGGGCATGGAGGGGGGCGCAGGGGAGGGGCGATAATCGAAAGGGGGTGGGGCCGACCACCCATACTCCTGTCGTGCCCGTCTCTCTTCTTCCTGGTGTGCTCCCTATAATCGCGTCCCTCTCGGCAGAGCATGTGCTGCGATAAATTGGCCGCTCACGAACGCCTTGGACGGTGGTCCGAACGCGCGAAATTTAAAAGTCGCTCCATGGTTCGACGTAGGAATTCAAATTCAAACAATGCACGAGTCTTTATTAAAATAAAATAGATATTTGGTCACGGTGTTTACTTCTGTTTTAGAAATGTTGAAGTTTAAACAAAATGTTGAGTTTTCAAAAAAAAAGTATCTGATAGAAAAACTAGATTATAGGAATTATTGCAAACTATGTACCTACTATATTATGTATCAGGCTGATTATATAACCCAAACTCATAAGTCGTTTGAAGTAAAGTATCTACTCAAAATTATTTAAATAATAATATCCCTTTCAGGAACAGTCTCCTCAAAAGCACACAAACTAAGGAATCAAATCCAGTATTGTTGAAAGATTATAAAAAAGAAGGAAAAAATAATAGAAATTGAGTACAAGACAAAGAAAGTGGTGGCTGTGGCTATTAGATTAGGTATTCACCTTCATCTGTATATGTTTCGAAAAGTATATTTGTTTAGAAAAGTCTTAAAATCTTACCAAGAGAAGACAAACTACAAAAAAAATCCTTGTGGATATTGCGGTACATGATAATAATACTCTCGGCTTTGTATCCAGTTCATATATGAACAATAATTGTCGAGACCTTCCAAAATGAATCGTCTTCAATGGAAGCTCCACATGCCATCCATATTTCTAACACTTAGAGTCAAACCAGCAACGGCAGAAGCCCTGACGTAATACTTGCCCTATTGGATCGATTCGGGACAATCAATATATTCAAAGAATATGGGATTGACTTCAAAATTCTTCTTTTACATAATACAAAGCGACTAATAATTCTCAAAAACGTATTATCGTAAGACGCGGATTCTAGCCCCCAACCTACCAGGTCAGAAGTCTGGCGTATCAACAAGGCTATGGTCATGGTAGGATGGTTCCATTTCTTACATGATTCAAAAAGGGTTATTAAGTTCTTAGTGGAATGAGTATATCATGTTGGAATAGATTCGAGTCTAGTCGATGCCAACAAGAAAAAATCTAATAAGATTTTTATTATGGGTATTCAATATAGTTCTAGTTAGAAATTGTGACTAGAAAGTATTTTGATGGTTTATTTTTTTAAACTATAACTAAACAAATATGCTATATTAGTGTGAGTGGAAGGGAAGACTTAGACAAATATGATAGGATTAAATTAATGAAAGTTTGAAACAAGAATATATGCGGTATAAGAGTACGCGAAGAAAATTAATAGATTATATACTGATCTAAAGGAAGCGAAGAAGGTGTATTGTGATAGAAAAATAGGGTATTGTTTGGTGCTCCGACATGGCTGCATACCCCGAAAGAGAATGACTTGATAGTACATACTCGTATATGATATAATAATGTTAACCTAAATAACCGCAAGACACAATCTAAAAATTGCATTCATTTTGTGAAATTATAAGTTCATATTATGTATGTACTTTTTTTATTACGGCCGATGCCAATCTTACAACTATGCCATATTTTTTTAAGCAATCAACCAATGAAAATGAAGCTGTTTGAAAAATATCATTAACATATAAAATTCTCGCTGTTTGTACGTCGGTCAACAAGGATACTGAACGATTGTTGTTTGGTATTTAAATAAAATACCTCGATTAGCAATGCGGAAAGTGAGAGTGAATAATCAATGAATAGTAAACAGCGATGAATGGTCAAGTGATTAATAATAAGTGATTAATAATAAGTGATTCTTTATTTATCGATAAGTAGGTATATATACATATTCAGAATGGGGCGCGTGAGTGCGTCCGCAATATATTTTTATCTCACTCCTGTGCGTGCAGAGGTGGTCGCAGACGTTGCGAATAATATAGTGGGTAGAATATTTGCTGGCGAAACGGCGAGACGGCGTGATGTGTTCTCTTTCTACTGTGGAATGTGTCGTAAATAGTATTTGCGGGTAAACAATATTAATGTTCTGGTATGCGACCTTTGGGCACGTCCGAAGGTCGTTTCGTCGGTCGTTGACCGTGCGTGTTGACAATATTCAGGGACGACGGTATTCCCTACATGTTCATAACATGTTTCAGAAATATATTATTTATAGTTAAGGCATTCACATTGGTTTAGACACTGTAATTCGTTTATGTCAAACACTGTTTATTTCACTTTGTGTAACGGTCTAACCCTACCGGTTTCAAGGCTTTCACCTCATCACCAAAGGAGCATAAACAAGTATTGTTTGTGCTTCCTGATGATGAGGTAAAAGCCTTTAAATCGATAGGGTTATACCGTTACATAAAGGGGAGTAAACAGTGTTTTGATAAAACAAATTACAATGAATCAGGAAATCTTCATTTTTCAAATATTATTTGACAGTTTTCACTTCTTGATATGATTTTGTTTGTCAATAATTTTTGTGACGGAACATTATTTGAAAAATATCTACATTCTTATAAAAAAATGTTGTTATAAAAGAACTTTTAAATTTAATTAAAACATATTTTTGAAGTACAGTATTTTTTTTATTTTACATTATTAACGTGTTATTACTACGAATAATAAACAATTATATTAAATATAGATATCGAATATATTTGAGGACGGGTTAAATATGAGCAGGGCATAGTAAATATTAACAACATAACCAGTACACGATCGATTTTTAAAATGTTGAAAATATTCAAATGTACCCACTATGAGAAGAGGCCCATGTAAGTCATGCGTTCATTCAAACATTTATTATTTATATTTAAAATAATATTTTTTACAATAATTTATTCATCCAACACTTGTAAATGGTTTAGATATAACACTTAAGTTTAAGTTTTCCTCTTTATTAAGTCCCTTAATAGAATGTCTCCATTGTATCTTTCGAATTTGAGTCTGAGAGATGTTTCTTCAGAGAGGACTAGAACTTCGAGGTCGATCTTGTCTCCATCAAATAAATCGCTCCGTCCTTGGCATGCTTCAAGAAGCGACTGAAAATACTCATAATTTCTAGTCAGTAATATAACGTGTTTCATTCCTGATTTTTTCTTTCCTCTCCACCATTCCTTCCTTTTCCTTTGATTGGTGATATCTCACTTTAAATGAAAATGAATGTTCCGGTGATTGTCCGTCTTTGTAGGAGTTTATGCTCACGTATGTATTCATTGATTTTGTGGGGATGGATAGTAATATGATGTTTTTTGCGACCTTATAACTTGCTTCATTTCCTTTTGCCTGGTTGTTTGGAAGAGACTGCCGTCTGGCCAGATTGTATTTGCAATAAAAGTTTTAAATAAATAAACCATTTGTTCGAAATCGATTCAATAGGACTAGGTATTATGATTTTTAGCCATTGTAGATCCTGTGGCGTGGAATGGTCTGGCTTTAAATGTTAGAGATGATTATTACATGTGTAGCTTTAGGAAGCCCTTGAAAATCATTTTTGGGATGTCTTATACATACATACACTTTACCTAAAACCGAATGTGATGTTTTCATATACCTATATCGCAAGATCTATAAAGGTACTATATCTTTGTAAAACGTCATTCCTTGGTAAGTTTCTGCAGTTTTCTTACCAAAATTTGAAGATGCGGGGTAGAACCTAATCTGATTCATATCCTTACCTCAACTTGTACACATTTATTTTGTAATATTTTTAATCTGTCGATACTAGTGCACTACAATACACTTAAAACCGAATGCGTTACTATCACATACCGAAAAATCTTAAAAGGTTTCTTTGTAGTTCGTCTTCTGTTGGTAAACTTTCTGCGGGTTCTTCCCAAATATATTTTTCTTAACACATGCAGATATGGAGAATTAACTGATCTTATGAACGAAGCCACTTTTTTTCCATTCTTACACTCAACTTATATGTATTTATATTTAATTTATATTTAATCTGTCAATAATAGTGGGTCTGGAGTTGGAGCACATTTGAGGAGAGTTTGCTCTCTCAACGACATACATAAATTGTCATTATTATTATTATAATGTAATAATAATAATGACAATTTAATAACATATATTATTATTATAATGTGAAACATAACATACAGCAAAGGGCAACACATGAAAATAATGAAGATCAACAGGTTTAACCTGATGCAGACTTTCGTTATGCAAAGATTCATATAGTGCTAAATTGAATTGCTTTATAGCGCTATGATTTGCAGAGTACAACTACCGATAAAGTCAGACGTAAATTGGTCTAAAACTAAAACCAGTCTGGAAGTGTATAGGCCAGAAATTGAATCTGGGATGCTCGGTTTCTTAACGCGAATGCTAACTGTTAAAGCACGGTTGCCGTATAAAGATGGTATACTATACGAATGAAATTATGAATCAATGGGAATCATACGGCCATCCAGAACATCAGAGAACCATATGTTATTTATTTGCCACGAGTACAACGTCTAAGAAGTAAAAAAATATTTAAAAAGTCCGTAGATGGATGTTTTAAAAGATTCTGCAGCTAACAGTACTGTCACTAGCATAACAACTAAGTAGGAGAATATAGATGCACAAATGATATGCAAATTTTCATTCTGAGTTCTGCAAAGAACAACAATGACATTGTCCACTATGCCACGTGTACATACGTCGATGATTCAAGAAATTATCATTTGTGTACAAAAGCAATCAAACGATACGACTGACCACACAATAAGATGAAATTATTGTAGGCACTAAGTCCACATAATTAGGAAGTCATTTGTGGTCACTTAGGAGCGGGGTATGGCTACTGAGTTACCACATGTCATCAATTAGTATTTTACAATCGATATATATATATGTGATAGTAATGACCATACGAGTGTGGTTGAGATAAATAAATATATTGAAAATAAAAATGTTCAAGTGTATGAATGATATGTGGAATTTTAGAAAAGTTATAATTGGATGTTTATGGCTGAATGTTTATTATCATCTAATATTATAAATCTTAATGGTCTCTTTTCAGCTATGCTAAATACAAATTTCAGAGTTGAATTATTTTTGCATGCGTATTATGTTATATGCATGTACGTCCATTTTAATTATTTTATTTAGATTTGTTATAAGATGTTAATACTGTGGAGATTTAAACGTATTGTAATTCTACGTGTTATATTATATTATTTTTAGTTAAGATGTTAATACTGTGGAGGTTTAAACGTATTGTAATTTATTTAGACAAACATTGTTTATTCCATTTAATATAACAGTATAACGTTACCGGTTTCAAGGTTTTCACCTTATCATTATTCTTGATTGTTCTCTCCCGATGATGAGGAAATACTCTTGAAACTGATTATGTTATACTGTTGTATTAAGTGGAATAAACAGTATTCTACTGAACAAATAACAAAAGAAAAAAAATTCATTTTTAGTTCATTTATATTCTTTACTTTTTACAATGGGACGATTTTTGTGGCATAGTTGGTAAGAAGTTTGACTTCCATTCGGGGGTTTCGGGATCGATTCCCGATAGTACCCGAAAACAAATAGGGGTCTAGTCTAAATTGGTCTGGCGTGGAATTATATAAAAGGTTTAATTGAAGCTTTATGATTGAATTTTTATAATTATTTAATATTTGTTAATGGTTAATGATAACATTTTTTTAATGTGCTGTATAGATATTTCGACGTTGGATGGTTTTGGACAATTTGTTGAGATATATAAGTAACTAGTTCAAATGAAGTACGTAACGTATGTTTATTTATTGAATCACTTCATTATCGAATGTACAATTTGAAGGTTTTATTGCTAAATGGCAATCTCTTTCAATAAACCTGAAAAAAATGTTAAGCAGCTTTGTTTCCAGAGTTGAAGAAGATATTAATCATTTAACGATTTAAATATAACAATTTCTTAAGCGGCTAGGAGATAACAGGGGATATTGGGAAGAAGGATAATGGTGGAGCAAGGAACCACGCTACATCACTGAAGAGAACACGCCAACGATGAAGTGAGTCTTATGTTAGTTAACAACTGACTCCAGAGCCTAACGAGATATGCATGTTGTTTTTTCTTGCACGTCATAAAGCCCGGAGCCTTATGAACTCTGGCCTGTTGTGTGTAGTAGTATGTATGTTATTTTTTTGACTGCAGATTTTATGAGTTATGTGATTTGATATTTATATATTTATTTTAATGTTTTGTTATTCCGTATTCACTTGTATTCTGATTTTTTATTTTATTTTGTAAAAATTGTTAATGATATAAATCGTCTGAAATTAAATATATGCTAAACAGGGGTAAACACTATAGTTAAAATTAGAAATTTGGGTTAGAAAGAAGCATGAATGTTTATTTTACTAAACTATAACTAAAAAAACGTACGATTCTAGTGTTAGTGAGATAAGTGATAGGGGAAGATCTAGAAAAATATAGTTGAATTAAATTAATGATTTTTTTAAACAAAGAATTACATGGTATCGAAGAAAATGTATTGATCTAAAGGAGGTGAAGAAGGTATATCATGATAGAAAGTATGGTGGTCCGACATCTCTGTATATCCCAAAAGGGAATATCTTGATACTACAAAAATAATAATTGTTAATCTAAACACTTATGGCTGCTAGACACGATATAAAAATCGTATTAAATTTTTCAAATTTATATGTGCGAAACAGGTTTTACTTTGCTCATATCATCAAATGATATGACTATAGCCTGAAGTAAGCGCTGACCTCCTCACGTCGTCTTCTCTATTCTCCCCTGTCATGCGATATGCGCTTCCAGACATGGACTTCTATGTTTGTAATAAGTTGGTGTTTCTTAATCGTTATTGATAAATCTTTTTGAGGTATGCATAGTTAATATTTCAGAGTTTGAAATTTTTGCATGTACATGTTCATTTATGAAACAGGTTTTGTTTTGCTCACATCATTACTATGGATAGATCTACGATCCGGAGTGAATCCTGAATACCTTGCAAAGTCTTCCCCATTTTCCTCAGACGTGTGATCAGCTCTTCCAGTTACGGACTACCAAGTTTCATGTTTCTTAATGAGGTATGTTTAGCCAATTTTTAGCCCAGTAAAAGGTATAAAATTGAAAAGAACGAAATCGAAGGTCTTGGTTATTGAAATATGTGTGGTATAAAGTGTGTATGATGTATGAATTAACTCGGAGAAACTGGATCAGGTTGATGTGTTTTGTTATTTTGGGCAGTATGTTTCTATATTATGGACGAGTTGAAAGGGACATTGGAAAAAGGAAGTATTAGGGAACAAGGTAAATGGAGCACTTAATGTTATATACAACAACCGCACTATATCATAAGTAACAACAATGACAATATATTATAGTGTGTTGGTGCCCACCTTGATGTATGGTTATAATTTTTTTACTTGACATAAGAAGGAAAAAAGTAAGATTAAGCTATGACAATGCGAAATCTAAAAATGTTTGTAGATTATCAATGAAAAATGCATGGTTAAACTTGAAGTAACATGAATAAAGAAACTTTAAGATGGTTTAGACGTGTAGAGCGAATGAGTGACAAAATAATCACTAATCGAGAATCCAAGTCAGAAGTGCAAAGTTTGTGCGGAAGAGCAGACGGAGAAATCTGATCAAGTGGATCTGATTTTGAAAGGAAGTAAAGTGAGAAATAGAAATAATAGAAGATTGTGCATGGCGAGATGTATGAATGTGGAAGAGACGAAAGTTGTATGCATGGATAGAAAAGTTTGGAGATCTATTATCTCTACCTAGCCGACAAGGAGCACAATATGATGATATACTCGTATACCTATGATAAGTCAAGTTGGATAATTTTTGCATACATTACGTATATTTGTGGAAAGGTTTTTTTTTCCACACCACTAGCCGAATTCTGTGGCTTATTTGGTAAGACGCCTGTCTTCCAGTTTGGAAGTTTGTGCTTAAGTTCGAATTTCTAAGATTCGCGTCACTTTGATCATGGCTATAGTATTGGAATCAGAGCCGACGCATCTAGAACAAAGAGCCTTATTAGATCTTCCGAGATGAGAATTCTACGAACTCTCGCGGAAAAGATTCTTAGATCTCGAGCTCTCACATCCGACATACCTGCTATAGAGATGACATGGTAAAACGGAACAGGAATAGAAGGCGGTATTATCGTGAACATATAGATAAATGGAGTACTAAGAGAACCCCATATATAGCAGGACACGAAATCCTCGCTGGACATCGCATGCCAGGAAGGTTGTCTTAAAAGTAAAGAAACAGCTGGTGCGCTGCGTCTCTTCCACAACAAAACAGATCCAATATTCACATAAAAAATATGAAATTTTCAGTCTGATTTTCACTAAAGGTTTGTTTAACCTTTCATTTCCTATGCTAAAAAAATCCGCGCGTTCCGGTGCTGTGTATTCAATACACATGTAAAAATAAGCGATTTTAAATAGGAAAAATAAGAATATTTATAGCCAATCGCTTAAATTAATTAAATTTGAAGTCAAAAGTGATAATATTTGAAATTTAATTGCTGAAAACATGAAAAAAAAAACATCGGCCAACGTTCACAAAACGGGCGAAGCGACCACCTCAAACGAAAGCCCGCGAGCTACTGAGCGAGAGAAGCGAGCGAACTGAGATTCTATTTCTTGCGTTCCCATATACCGAAGTAGAGTGAGAGTGAGACGTGAATAGCGTCGCTTCCTCACCCATAGCGGTTTTTTAGAATGAATATACCTGCGTCACATAGTGGCACACGTTTGATTGTATTAGTGAATTTATTCCCGATTTTCACAAAATATCTCTGATGTGGCCGATAAGTGCTATTTATTATTAATATTATTTTTTCATTCAATGCGTAAATGTATTACAGAAGAATGCCTAAAATCTGAACCCCTTATTTATTATATTTATAGAGATATTAAAGTTTTTAGAAGCAATGTGTACTATATACACATAACAAGACAGGTAGGGTTAAATAAAATATCTTTGTTGTCGGTTAGGAGAGATTACCTCAGAGCGATATAATCACCAGGATATACTGCACGAGTAGACAACGAAAGTGTAATACAATACAATAATCATCATCATCAAGTCTTGACAGCCCAGGGTGAGAGATCTGTCTTCCACAAGGAGTCTTCTCTATCCTCTGTTGGTCTACAATCTGCACTCTCAGAACTCCGCAGTCCTCTTTAAATCCGCCCAACTATACTATATGCCTAAGCGCTTTCTGTTTTTGGTCTCCACATGCAAGTAAAATTGTCGTTTACGATAGTTTTTCTATAAAGTAAACAAATCTCAGTTTGATCATGAGTGCTTAGGAATAATAAAACAGATTATACCATAGACCATCTTAATTTTAAGAATAAGATTCTTAACAATAGACATTCGTGTTAGCGAGTATTTAGAGCTATCATCAGTAGCCTCCATAGAATTGTTGAGAAAATGACTTCCTGTGGCACCCAACTACCAACACCAGATGGCAGCACACGTCACGCAATCGCACATGCTCAGGTAGACTAGTTTCCTTAGTAGACAATGCTCTAAAGAAGAATAGAACCAGGGCCGTTAAGTATCTAACTGTAATATTTGTAATGTAAGCTGGCGCCAAATTTGTGTGTACAACTTAACAGGAATGTTCAGTTATTAGAAATCACAATTATTATTATTTTATATCACTTCCGTCGTGTACAGTATAACCTAGTGGGTTTTATTGTCACGTGGCTATTTCTTCCATCATGACAATATATTCACTAGTTTATATTGTATCCAATCACAAATATGTTAAACAGGTCTCATGAAAAAACTAGACACATTCCTTTTTTTTAAATTAGTGTTTTAATAACTAGACTAAGTGTTTTAATAACTAGACTAAGGAAGGTTGTCGATTTACAAAAACTATTACTATATATTTCGTTTATAACCCATTAATTGTATAAATTAAAACCTGGGAAGATTATTACCATGTGGCAATTTCTTCCGATTGCGAGAAAATGCTTTAAGTAAAAACTAATAAAGAATATCTTATCAACTAGGCTACAGGAGTATTTGGTTGAATAATTTATATTATTATATTTTTCACCTAGATAATTTTTTTGAGCAGGCGTTATGTGGAAAATTATGACCCTTAATTAAAAACGACATTTCCACGTCCACACCTCTCTTGCATATTTAAAAGTTAAGACCAACACGCTATCGTGATCAGCTAATTTTGCTTTGCTGAAAATGCTACGATATACAACGGTGAGAATTGCAAAGTATTTTCAAGATGAATAAGAGCACTCTGAGATGATTTGGGCACGTGAAATGTATAAACGACGTATGATTTATTTTTAAAAAAATATACAGTACACATGTGAGTGGAAGGCGTGGTAAAACACAACCAAGGAAATTTTATTGTATCTTATGTACGTGGAAGAAGTGAAATATTTGTGTCGGAATAGGAAAGTCTGGCACTATGTCCTCTTTGGATGGGGTATCCAAAGAGGATATAGCGCCAGACTTTCCTATAAGGGAAATGGCATGATGTATGTAAGATATGTGGAATTCGTGGATAAAATATGAAAGATGAAAATAATTAAGGACGTGATTCTCAATCCTTCAGGAATTTCGTGGCTCTTTCTGGCAAAACGCACAAAGTACGAGTACGTTAAAATGCTTTTCCTGCATTTTGTCGAAAGTCTTTCAGTAATCGCTGATTTTTAGATGATTGACATCGGTGCAATTTGTGATACATATCGAAGACATCTGTCATCTATCAGAGGTTGGTTAAAAGAAACAATATACTTGTTTGTATCATGTATAGTGGATATGTGGAAAAAAATGATAACGATAAATTGAGTCGATTTTGAAATAAGAAAATTTTAAGATTGGGGCGTGTGTGAAAATATTAGTTTTTATTTACGTGTTCTACGACATGTAGATGTGTATATAGTGGATATGTGGAAAATATATTTGTACAATATACCATATTTGTATATAGTGGATATGTGGAAAAATTGATAACGATAAATTGACTCGATTCTGAAATAAGAAAAATTAAAGATTGGAGCGTGTGTGAAAATATTAGTTTTTGTGTACGGGCTCCATGACGTGTAGATATGGCCCTGTTTGGAGTTTTTTTTGTGGTTATAATAGGCATAGATATTTCAAGAATAAACAGAATGGGGGGTAATCAATATTATTTTATGCGGTAGGTAGGCACCCATTGAAATCAAAGAACTAGTAGTTATCTCGAATAATTATAGCCCAACCATTCGACAGAGCTATCAAGTATAAAAATATTATATTTAAGATTGGTATAGACTGTGAGAAATGTTGTAGGAAAACCATATCAACGTTGTTCGAGTCGATGATATGATGAGTTTTGAGAGACATTTTGTAATGATCGAAGTAATGTCACTGAATGGATATTACATTTTGTTATGATCAAAGTAATGCCACTAAATGGGTATTACATTTTGTAATGATCGAAGTAATGCAACCGAATGGGTATTACATTTTGTAATGATCGAAGTAATGCCACTGAATGGGTATTATATTTTGTAATGATCGAAGTAATACCACTGAATGGGTATTACATTTTGTAATGATCGAAGTAATGTCACCGAATATGTATTACATTTTGTAGGGATCGAAGTAATGCCACTGAATGGAATGGGCATTGGCTGGAAGAGAGTATCTCCCAGGATATTGATTGAACTAGATTTTTGTCTATTTACGAGTATTAAGTTTATAAAATAATTTTAAATTCATTAATTTACATCCATTATTTTAGATCCGAAAATTTACGTTTACATTTTTAATTCGCGTTAGTAATAATAATAAATGGACAATTTGTATAGCGGTGGCGAGAGTGCAGTCGCTTCTCGAGGGCGCTCTAACTCGGGAATCGAATCCATTATTTTTATATTTTTTTAATAGGCAATTCATCCAAACTAGGATGATTTGTGTCATCAAGTTCAAGTCATCATGTAATTATACGAGTCAATATAATAAAACATTTTTTCTTGAATTACAATACTAGACTATTTTAGCTGATTAAGTTTAAAATATTTGACAATCGATCTATAAGTGGAAAAGTTCCACGAAAAAAGAAGAAACGCAACATTTTCTTATCAAATATGTTTTTAAACATATTATGTAGATGCGGAAAGTGCCTAATTTAATGACCACAGTCACCATCTTCCTATCCTTACATTCAACTTGTTTTTCATTTGAATATTTTTAATCTGTCTATAATACTGCTTTCGAATCTTGAATTTGCGCATCCTTGTAGATAGTCTGTTCTTTAAACGACGCTATAGAAATTGTCCTTTTATTTTTATTATTGGCATCAGAAATTCAACCCAACAGCACCATTTAGAAGACGAATATCTTACCAACTAGGCTTCGGAGGTCAACATCCCTTATAATGCGATCTGTCAAGTTTATAACTACCCACACATTATCAAATCGTTCCAAAACAGTAATACTTAACGTAAACAATCATTCTCATCCAACAAATTTTCGACTCTTTTTTCTGCATTTCGTTGATTGTTAAGTGTTTATTCCCCAGTCTTCTATTGTAGAACAGTCACCATTATTGAAAAACTTCTTTTATTTTTTAAGAAAAACCGGTATATACGAATTCCTAGGATAAGTGCATATCCCCGCAAAATGGCACAAATGCATTTAGAGACACAATGCGACGGGAATTGCATTAGAAACGTTTACCTCGCTCGATTGCATAAATCTGTTTTTCTGTTAGAGATTGAACGAAGTGGATCACAAGAAAGAATATTTCAACTTGGTTTTTAAAAATATATTTATTCGTACCCACATTTAATTATTATCCTTTCGAATTATTTGCATAATCGAATTGAAAAGCAATTAAATTTTGTAGCCCAGTATCCTACTTAAGTCCTTTAATGTCAATAACAAATAAAAACTAATTTGATTTTTTTTCTCTTAATATTTGTAAAAAAAAAAACGAAAAGGATAAACAGTCAAGCAATTGATTACTTTCGATTCTCTAATAAATTGGATTTATTTATGCAAAAATAACTCAACCCATATGACAAGAAATATTGGAAAAAAAAAACAAAAGATAGATAGTCTACAACGGTATTTAAGTAATAAATTATGATCTCCGTAGCTTAGTTGGTAAGACACCTGCCTTCCGACCCGGAGGTTGCGAGTTCGATTCCCGTTGGTATTCATTTATTTAAAAGAGTATGAATCGGATTTTCAATTTAGGACTCTTTGTTGTTCTAATATCTTTCTGGTTGGCTCAAGAAATCTTCACATAACAATAAACCGGTCAGATTGAACTGTATACAAGATAAAAGCGTAATAAAATACAAAAATGTTGAACGATTTCTGTTCTTGTTTCAGACCTTTTTTTAAATTTGAATTTATATTATTATAGTACATTTTCATTGTATACAATACAATATATGAAGCTTATTATAAATGTTATATAAGGGACTTTTGAAACCAATCAAACAACGGGATTTTAGAAGCCCCGAATGTGAAAATACAATACTTCAAATTCATCATTTACAACGTCCGCGTGGAAATCGGGCGTTTTATTACTAGGCCACGCAAAGTTATAACGGAAGATTAACTTTCTACCACAGATTAAGAAAGTTTATGTAATATTAACTATTTTATAGATTTGAAGAAATGTCACATTACACTGGACGTCCATTTCAAAAGCTTACTTAGGAAAGTTAAATTTGAAAATTAACTTAACTGCATTAAAATATACATCATCATCATCATCGCCAACCTTAATATTATCTGTGACCAATAGAAGAGCAAGCATTAAAAATAAAATAATAAAAATCCAGTTGATTTGTTCTTACTGCAAACTAATACCGCAATAAGAGAATAGAAAGAGACAAGATGGAGATAGAAAATTGGCCAAAAGATAGGTAGATTTTAATCGTCGCCATAGGCTTCAAGTGTCTCGCATCAGGCATTCAGTATCTAGTATGCAGTTTGCAGCCTTTAATAGACTTATCCCCGCACAATAGTCTCACACTCCACGTCACACGGGCATAGCTAGGGACATGGCCAAATGGCTACTGATACTTTGTATCCAGTAGAATACTACCATACCTTACACCAGGACGTTCAGATAAAGACAATCGCTAAAAAAATGTAATGTAGAAAGACTCTTTTTTTTTAACAATAATAAATTCCATGTAAATAATCTTTAAGGAATATTTTTCTAGACCCGATTTTTCGGGGAATGCGCTGTAGTAGTATATTCAATACATAGTTGAATTTTATGAAATTAACTAGACGATTAAGCTTTGTCATGCATGTTTTCAGATTTTTTTATAACGTTTTAAACAAAAAAAAAGTGAGTGTTCTCAAAAACCTTTTTTTAAAATTGACAGCATATAATACAATATTACAACAAATATTCACGGAGTAAGCTACTTACTACACCTATAATACCTCATTTACTATCAATTTTTCAAATAAAATACCGCATCAAACACAATTATTTCGCTCCAACACATCAACTGAAAGCTGAATATAAAAACTATAAAATCGCGACTATTATTTATACAACATTTCATCACCACGTGAATAAAAAATAATGGTTTCAATTTTATAATCAAATTATTACTGCGCACGCCTCAATTTATTTACAAACGTTAAAATAGCGCGACATCTGTTATTATCGACAATAATGTGCCATGTATATTTAAGTTACATTTGTTTTTAGATTAAACTTTATTTTTAGGAATATTTTGATGAATTGTAGAGCAATGAATTAAAACGTGCAACGGTCGTTAACAAATCACTGTTGTTGACACATTAGAATTGTAAAAGGTTCCGTGTGTCTTTAGTAGGAGTATTAAAAACTATCTGATTTAATATATCGGAAGTATCCATTACTGGTTAAGTAAATAAAATATCACTCTGAATGGAAATAATTTCGAGAATTTTAGAAATATTATTTAGGAATTAATTTTTAACGGGGTACGTTTCCACTGTGCAAATCGACCTGAAAATTGCTGCCTCCGAAAAATTGGCAAATTACCTTTAAACGCATGGGAAAGAAGACCGAGAACATGCAGCATTGTTGCATTGAGATATCTTTCCCGATAATGTGGTGTGTAATTAGAAGGATCTATTGTTATTCTTATACTTTGTTACGTTGGACCTTAAGGGACAGAATTCAGAGCTACAATCTTTAGAACATTTGTTTGTTATTATTTGTTATTATGTTGTGAAGGTCAGCGATACTGATTGAAGGATAAAAAGGCTACAGCAGTCAGTAAAAATACAAATACAGTAGTTAGTTTATTGTGTTTTATTTTATTTTATCTTTACGTGTTTCAATGTCAAATTATTATAGTGTAGTCTTGGTTATGTTGTTAAATTTTACTTCCTTCCGTCTTCTTCATCGCGTGCTTAAGGCAAAGCATCGTAATTCTTTGCTGTGTCTGTAACTTAGTGCGCCATCTGTCTCCATCCTTCTCGGCCCTACAGCATGTTGAGTAATAATAATAATGAAAGGACAATTTATATAGCGCTGTTTAAATAGTAGACTCTCATCAAGGATGCTCTAGCGTGGGATTTGACCCCAATATTATTGATATTGAAAATATTACAAAACAAAGATATATAAGTTTCGTGTTAGGATAGAAAGGCGGTGGTTGTAGCCATTAGATGAGGTACCTCCCCTAATCTGCATATGTTAAGAAAACTATATTTAGTAAGAAAACCGCTGATAACTTACCGAAGGAAGATAAACTACAAATAAACATGCTTTTTTCTATATGTAATAGTAATAAATTTTGCTTCAGGTGTAGTTGCACTGTACGTAAGTAATGATCATATGTATACAGCGTTTAAAGACAATCACGTTGTTTCCTTTATTTGATATATCTCGTAGGACATCTTCCTTTTGCTCGATCCCCCTAAACTTAAACCATAATCACCGACTTTCATTTCCACTTATAGCAGCATACACAAAGTATGTAGGGATCCTTTTTCTGCATGTTGTCAAAAATCTTTTGGTAATTGTTAATTCCTGAATCATAGAGGCGCTGGTGCGTCTTAAGGACCAAGGACACACATCATCCGCCTCTAACACCACACGTCGAAGACATCTATCATATTTCTTTCCTTTTTTCTCACTCTCCATTTTTCATTTCATCAGTGGTAAGGAGTATATTAGAGATTTTATTAAACCAATTTTGGTTTTTCTGAGTATAGACTAGTTAATTCATATCTTCGTCAGATATGTCATAGCTGATTTTGCTATTATAATTCGTCTTTGAATATCTGTTTTACATCTTCTTTTCTTTGAAATGATAACTGACTTGACTTAACTGATGTCAAATACATTTTTTTAATTTTTATACAAAATACAATTTCTATAGATATTACATGGATTTTTACAGTTTATGAAAATATAAGGTCCCTATATTTAAAAAAAATATTTTTTGATAAAAAAAAACATGCAGTCTTGACTCTACAAATATATTATACTCTGCGAACAAATCATCGTCATTGCTGGACCACGTAGTCAAGGATCCCCTCACCATTCCAATATCAATTTAGATAGAAAGTTTTTATCTATTTTTCTTCTCTTTAAGGGAGTGAACCGTTGCACACCAGCAAACTCACCGACCACACCGCTGTACTGGATCCGATTGCATACCAAAGTGAGACGATCGGAGCACACCGGCATGTGTTTTCCTATTTTTTTAATAATAAATATGACTAAAGTCATATATAATGAATAGGACTAAAGTCATATATCCCCGAACACTAAATGTTGTGAACGAAAAAATGGCTGTGTCATTCGAGGGGATTAATACAGCACGGGGTTCAAACCGGCCACTTTCCGCACGGAAGTTCAGTGCGTTATAGTGTGGCTGTGCACCTCAATTGCGAGATAGTACAGTTAATATTATATAACTGCCATTTTTTTTAACTAGAAAATATTTATCATCAAGAACTAATGAGTGAGGAGGTAATAAAATATAAATAATGTACTCGTATTAATATAAAAAACATTCCAGATGGAAATAGTTTAACAACAAAAATTGATATCGTATTGCAGATTTTAAGTTACGTATTTCTGGGATTAAGAAATGTAAATTGATTCGCTTTCAGTACAAAATCAGTAACAGTATAAATCAAGTCACTAAAGGTTTTACACTTAATAACGCAAATATAATTAGATCTACAATACATTCACTATCGTAAAGTTGGATACCTGGTTTGCACATATGACGTGAGAAAATGGCCCGTTTTGAATTGTAACCCATTTTTAAAACGTTGTTTTCAAATAGATACAGGGTGTCGCAAAAAAATGTATCCACACTTAAATAGCTAGTAACTTGCTGATTTTTTTTGTTTTAGATTTAACCATTAAGAAATAATGGCTGAAACCGGACTAAGTTTTGAACAAAGAGAGTTTATTTTGAAGTGCTTCTAGAAGTACGACAACGCGGTAGTAGACTGTTTCTTTTAGGGATTTCTCAAAAATCATTGATGAATTACGAGTAGCCATTGAAAGAGAATGTGCCCAAATACCAAATGAAATGATTCTCGATGTTTGTGATTCCGTTGCTTCGCGTTGCCCCAGCAATGTCTAGACAAGAAAGATCACCAATTTGAAAACAGACGCTAAGCATAAAAAAATCATTTATATTAATTAAAATAGTGGATTTTTTTTCAGAGAGAACGAATCTCTAGAAACATGCTTTCATTTCCTTCAGTTTTATCTGATTTCTAATGTTGAGTTCTTTCAAAATTTTATTCAATTGGTTTTTTCATATTGTTATGAAAGAAATCTAACATGGTTAATATGAGTTATTGAGAATTAAAACGTAATCCAGTCTAAAATGACGGGTGGCATCAGAAAAGGGTGGGCTTATCGTCTTTTGGAAAATAAATACCACGAACAAATAAACAGAAACGCACCCTTGGGAGAAGGATGGTAATACAATAATATTTTGCCCAGGATCATCCCTTTCTGGTAAGTGGTCCTTAGCAACATCATACCTCCCCTATTCCGTAGGCAGTTGGCACACAAAGGGTGCTTGCAAATCTGTTTTGGGTATTGTATGATCTACAGTGGATTTGTAATATACACCCGAGAGGATTTCTAATTGTGTGGAGATTTGTATTTTTTTTATGTAGGAAATGGAATGTGACTGACAGATCTTGAACTTTTTTCCCGGTGTTATTTCACGTACAGATGAAATCTCACGTTTTTTGTTATTAATAAATCTCAAGACAGATCTATTATCATCATCACCATTATCAATATTATGCCATGACCCTATCGGATAAGCATATTTAACAGATTTTTCTGCTTTCTACCATGGCATACAGATATTAGATAAAGAAAACCATAATCATCACCATCACGCCATGTCCGTATTGAAGTAGGCGAAGAGAGAATAGATTTTCATTTTATTTTATCCTGACACACATTGTTCCTTTCTGCAGCGTCCATATATCTCGCCATACATACTTTTCTATTATGAAAGCTTTTTTATCTTCATTCTTTCAGATTTCGATTCATTTAGTTGCATCACGTTTTTTGTAAGTCATCCCAAATTTCTCGTATCTTCTTTACTATTTGAATAGATATTTGTTTTTAAATAGAACTATTACGCACACATTTAAATTTAACTTTTTCTTCGTCGCTTCTGGATGGAAATATTGAAAGAGATTTTTTGTTCATATGATACCCTTCAATATATCCAGATTAGTGTTTGGTACATATATTGAAAAGCGTGGCCCGGAAAGATAACAAATAATTTAGCCTTCGGAGTTAGAACCTCGAGAATAGACACAGAACTCGCGGTTCGTCATTGAATGAATGTGTTAACAACACTACCGCTCAGACTCTTATATCAGACAGGCACCCCTGTTATTTTAGCACCATCGAAAATTAGGTCAGAGCTCGCGGGTGGAGGTCAAGATTCGTATCACTAGGGTACGGAGGTCATCGGAGGAGATAGTGAAGGAGTATAATAAATGGACAAAAATCAAAATAATACATTCACGGAATTTTATGAAAATATGAATGATTTATCAAAAATTCACCTTGCATGAAATTAACATTTCGTAAAATCTATAAACCATTTTATTTTGTATCGGAACCAGCAGAGATAAATATGTAAAATAAATAAATTCGATTGCAAGGTTTTCGTGTATCTAAGTGCAAGCGCATTTAGTACCTGTTGACTTATTGAACATCCGCGGAAAATGGGTTAGCCCTATACCACATTGGATAGAGACAGTATTTTTAGTATCACATAAGTTCATATACTTTTTTAAATTTCATATGATTA
Organism: Odontocerum albicorne; assembly: GCA_949825065.1. Taxonomy (NCBI): domain Eukaryota; kingdom Metazoa; phylum Arthropoda; class Insecta; order Trichoptera; family Odontoceridae; genus Odontocerum; species Odontocerum albicorne. Next base: position 17,493,732 of record OX463858.1, read on the forward strand.
TAAATTAATAAAATACTCTCATTAACTTATTTTTTTTCATATTTCACATTAATTTCCAATCTCACTACATACAATTTAAACACCCAGGGTGACAATATGCATCCTTGCTTGATACCTACAAAACTGTATATAACTGTTTTATCAAGGTTGTAGACACCCAAAAATTACACATAAAAAAATACAATGGAAAATTTTATACATACCACCATCCCGTTTCCCTCTCAGAGAAGGAATAGAGGAGAGACATTTATCTCACTTTGTACATTTTCTTCTTTCCAAATATCATTAATTTTATCCAAACATACTTTTATGGGTCTTCCTCCATCATGCATTTCACTCACATTAGCACAGTGTTTATTTTCGTTGCATATAAATTATATCCTATGTAAAAAAAATCATGTTTTGAGATAATTGACAAAAACTGTTTGAAAAATGTATATGAGGTATTTTTTGTGCAATGACGATATGTTTTATTTGTCTTTATTTATTTATTTGTTCACATGTTCAAACCATCTTCGAGTTATCTTCTTCATCTTACTTAAAACATCAGTCTTAAGTTAAAATTCATCCCTAATTGTTTCATTCCATATAAAATTTTCATGAATGAATTCTTGAAAATTTTGTATGGAAAATGGTGTTTTATATTAACTGAGGGAAAGCTGAAAAGTATGAGAAAAAGAAAAGTATGTATGGGTATGGGGTATGAAGGATGCAAACACTGTGTGTACCCATTGAAAGATGTGGAGATCTTTCCATTTATATTGTATTGTACTTCCGTTGTATACAATACAACTTAGCTAGCTTATGGTCGAATGGAGTTTTTATAGCAAACCTGAAAAATGTAAAAGGATGTCATGCTAAAAACCAGACTAAAACCGTTCTTTGAGGTTTCATTGAGAATAAAATTCGAAGCATCCTAGTGAAAGTTTAGCATTCTAGGTGAAGTCTCTTTGCCTAGCTCAATAGGGATATACATATAATGCACGTAGGTAGTATTAGATAAATTAACTTAAATAATTTTCATCTCGATAAAGTACACATTTTGAACTACAAAATTCATCTATATGATTTAAGAGATATAAACCGTCACTCCATCTCTCTATTGGGGCAGGTAGATAGCACAGAGGGCCAAATTTTGTAATCACAACGTACTTCCTTCACCTCCGTCACATCTAAACATCTTCCTAAACAATTCCTTCTGTTTCTCTTAGTCCTTACGTTTCCTTATTTCAAATTTTATTCCCTTGTTTTAACCATACTTTGTTTTGGTCAACCCCTTCTATAATTTCCAGTTACGCGTGTATGTTATTATACAATAGTTGAGTCAATCTTTCTTTGTCCATTTGTTTAAAATGTCAATCGAAGCAGGCAGAGACAATAGATGCCCACTTTTGTTGTGTTCACAAATGAGAGAAACCAAATCCGTTATTTCCCATATTTATATATTTTTTCTTTACCGTTTTTCCAAATTTTATATATTTGGTAGTGCAATGATTTTATCTATCCTCTTCATCAAGATATAAAGTTTCAGCTGACAATGATCCTTAATAATTATATTTCTTATTTTGTCATAGATTAACTTCTTACATTTTTTCCCAATACACACATTCCCCCCATATCCTTTCATTCATTTTCTTGTTGACTTTGTTTCTTATTGCAACTCACCGTTCAATATCTCTTAATATCGTTCCCTCGATTCTTCTGCGTATATTTTAACCTTAATATCGATTTCAAAAAGGAACCATAAAACAAGACCTCAAAAATTAAACCTTAAAAAAAGTGAAAATATGGTATCAAGAATTCGATTTATAGAACCAAGTAAATATATTATTAATCAAAGATATCAGATGCGTGTTACAATAAAACTATGTTAAGTATCTACATTTTTTTAACATATTATTTTTAGTTCGCGAAATATAAAAGTTGTGTTTTCATCCGGTAACAAGACCATAATTTCATCAAACATCTTAGAGGAACACAAACATTTCCTCCAGCCAAATATCAAACGAGTCGGCTTGTACAGTATCAAAGCGTATGGAAATGTTATAATCATTAAAAAATCATTAAATAAATCAAATTAGACAAAATCAAACGCGGAATTAATTATAATTCGTTAATTTATGCTAATTTATCTAGCAGTTTTCGGCTTAGCCGTCGCTGTGTCGGAGAAAAAATAAACATAATAACAGCAGTACGGAGAAACGGGTTTCGATTGTAGTACTGGCGGCAAAAATTCCAACAATGATATCAAAAATATCGACAGTATTTCATTACAGGGGTAAAAAATATTTTTTTGGTCGAGTCACTTGAAACTGGGTAGGAAAATTAATTTTCGTTATTAACTAAAGTTTAATTTCTGAATCTTTAATCAGATTTTTTATTTTAATTTAAAATAACATTTACAGTAAATTAATCTGCTGAATGCTTAGGTGGTCGGCTGGAGTATCACTGAAAAATAACATTAAGAGCTCACGCATAAATAGTAAGTGGGAAGAGCGACAGGTGAGATGGTACGGGCACATAAGATGGAGACCACAATACCAGGCTGTAAATCAGGCAATGTCTGTGGATCTTCCTCGATAGCCGTCCAGAGGAAGACCAAAGAACTCCTGGATGACTCAATGCTCCAAAATCCTGCAGAGAAACGGCCTAGACGAAAGCGACACCCAGAACTAAAGAATATACATCCTGAGAACAAGAAGAGCCGACCTAGGCAATGAGTTGGGACATTGCCAGGAAGAAGAAGACAGTAAATTAATCAATAATTAAACATAAAATAGGTCATTTCTAAAGATTTTTTTTAAATTCTAAGTACCAGTGTTCATCTCATGCACAGTTCACTTATGTTGACCTATCACGATCCTTATATCGTGTACCGATCCCGTGTTTTCACATGATGATACTTTTTCCAAAAAATACATATTACTGGCATCTAGCAAAAAAATTGTGAACAATTCAACCTTTAAACGATAGTATCCTGATTTCTAGAATGGATAATACCCTAGATAATAAAATATGCATGAATTCTGATGTCGCGTCATCAAAGTACAGTGAAGTGTCAGATCTTGAAGATTTTGACATATTAATCTGAAAACCAAATAGAATAAGGAATTCGTAGGATCTTACAAACAGATTGTCAAAGAACATGTCTTACTTAACATGTGTTCATGTGTATTCCGTTGACTGACAAAAAAGGAAAACCCTGCGGGGTTTGTTAGATATGTCAAGCACAAGAAGAAAAGTAAGACCCTGAAGACGTGTAAGGAGTGTGATGTAGCTCTTCACAATAAAGTGAGACCCTGAACACGTGTAAGGATTGTGATGTAGCTCTTCACAATAAAGTGAGACCCTGAACACGTGTAAGGATTGTGATGTAGCTCTTCACAATAAAGAATGTTGGCAGAATTATTTTTTTAAACAAACATGCCAAATTTTTAATATAATATTTACATAGATATAGCAATTTTAGTAAACCCTTCGCAAAATCAGAATTCATCTAAAACCATCCGATCACTGGGAAACGTAGTCTTGATTTTGACCGGGTCTTAAAGTGTTAACAAGTCAGTGCTATGAATTGTAAATGGAGAGTAAAACCATTATTTTGTTAATTTGGTATATTTGTTTGAAAGAGATTGCCATCCCAGCAGATTGTACTTGATTGTACATGAAGTATAAATAATTCTCTATATTATTTGGTATAGCGCTGTTTCTCAACTCAACTGAAAATAAAAGAAGTTGAGGAATACCAATGTTGTCAACAAGAGCGTCATCTAGTTGTCTAGCATTTAAGTTAAAAACAAATATAAATTCAGATGTTAAATAGTCTAAGAGTAAAACTAGTCCGGAATTGAATCCGCTTGGAATCGAACCTGGCGCGACCGCTTGCTAAGCATGGATGTTGACCGTTAGTGGGAGTTCCGTTTGATTATCTAGCATATACGCTTCAGAAAAATATAAAATTTAATGTAAAATGTCCTAAAAGTAAAATTATTTTGGTAGTGAATCCGCCAGGATTCACTACCAAAATAATTTTACTTTTGTTTCGTTCGACTGCAGTCGACAAAACTCAACATACTCGTATTACCAAAATGTGTCGATACACCCGTCTGCTTCTTTGAAATAAATATAAAATGAGTAGAAACAATCTATGATGTCTTCATCGTCGTTGCTGGGCCTCGTAGTCGAAGCTCCCTCACCATTCCAACGTCAATTCAGTTGGAAAGCAAAGCTCGATCCGATGGCACACCGGTCTTTTTTTTTTAAGAATAAATATAACTTAAGTCATAAGTATTCTTATACCCTCGAATACTCAGTGAAAAAAATGCCTGTTTCATTCGACTGGAGTAGCATAGCGCGGGGTTCGAACTAGCGAACTTTCGCACGGAAGTCCAGTGCGTTACCACGCGACCTCGATATATTCACTACACACTTTCTTTGTTTCCTCCATATTCAAACGTAAACTCATATAGTTTATTCTGTTCATCATACTGTTTACCTTTACTTCTTTCTCAATGTCATTCACTAAGTCCAACCATACTTTTCTCTGTCGTCCTCTACCAAAATTACCCCAATGCTTGCATTATATACAATATTTGTTTAGTCAGTCTTGTAGTTAAGATGGTTTGATATATGTAAAAACCCACAGTGAGAAGAAATCCTGATTGGTTGGGTACCACTGATGGACCAATCATCTGTCAAAGAGTACCCTAAATCAGATTTTATATGACCAGTCGAACAAATTTGAACGATAGCACATGCTGGACATGTTGAAACTGAATATTATGTTCGAACAAGGATTTGAATAAGAACACAAAACTGTAAAACAAAAAAGTTTGAGAGACAGTTTTTCGGTTCTTTAGATCTACGATAATAGTTAAATACTATATTTTTTTCTTTTTCCTTCTCTGATTTTGGATGCCACTACTTATTCTTCTTGTTCTTGTCTCAAATGGTTTCTCCTTCACAGTTAATTTAGATTTTCCATATATGCCACTGTGCCAGGAGTAGCTCCATGAACCTCGTCTATGTGTCTCGAGAACGAATACATTTAGCAGTCCTCCATTATGTAATTGGCAGTCTGGATATCTTCATATGGGCACTAGGGAGAATTGCTATAACTCCACAAGTCCAAGAAGTGAGCCCTGCATATTGACATAAATCTGCCCGACGAAGGTAACACCAATTTGAAGAAGTCAGTTAGATCGTTTTATGCAAATGTTAAGACGACTGCTTTCTGAGCTGGGGATTGCAGGTTTGATTCTCGTTGGATAGCAGTTTATTTTATAAAGCTTTCCAGACTAGTTTTCACTTAACATTAATGGAAGGCAAAAGGTCCCAGTCTTTTAAAACAATTTATCTTGTCACAAAAGCAGCACGCATTGAGAAGGTGTTATTGCTTTTCTATGTGTGGTAGTGTTGGCAACACGCGCATTGACGAACCTCGAGTTTCGAATCTTCAATAGTGCAATAGCTCTATTATTGGGGCTGATAAAAATATATGTTTACTAACCACGCCCTTTACTATGAACGAATTACTAATTCAGGCATATTGAAGGAAAGTATATGAACGAAGAAGAAGTTAATAAGTGTTTAATTACGAAACCATAGGCAATCCCTCGTGCTTGAGTACGATTGTCAGTCATCTTGGGGATGAAATATGTCTGTTATGTCTGTGCGTATATTGGCGTATATTATGCAAACTGTTAAACTTCACCGCACTGTGTTTGTGGATCAAAACCAAAGTTACTATGACAAGGATATCAGAGTTTTAAGACGATCAGCAGGCTGGAATTGCAGCACTCGAGTATATTATATAGCATTATTTTAGCGTTGCTTACTAGTACTATAAATATTTATGATAAGCAGCATTTAAGAAACAGTAATATACATGCAAGATTGGAAAGAGCAATAAAAGGAATAGAGATAATTAAAAGAAAAAATTAAATGAAAGGATGCGAGCTGAACTCGAACCAGTAACTTTCTATTGAGAGTTGCTAGTTCGAGTCCAGCACGCATCCTTTCTTTTCACGTTTTTCTCTTTGATCATCCCTATTCTGTAGATTGTTCTTTCCAATCTTGCATATTAACGTGTTGTAAAATATAAATAAATAATATCACACGTAAATAGAAATACATACATTCAGATATTAAACCAGTCCAGAAGTGAATCCGCTGGGAATCGAACCTGGGGCGCCCACTTGCTTAGCTTTCTGAATGCTGACCGTTAGTACACGCTCGTGATTACTTATCAGTACAATAGCATGCACAAAATAAACTAATACTTACTCATGCATCATCCATTTACAAGATGGACTATGGTATTTTTTCGATTGCAAGGAATTTTTGTATAAGGAATTATAAATACGAGTACACGCATACATTCCTTGTTAAGGCAAGCGGAAGAGAGGATGTAGAAAATTCGTATTATGACCTTATTATTATTATGACCTTAATAATAATGTCATAATACTCGTAATTAATAAGGTTATAATAATAATAAGGTCATAATACCTCGTATTATGACCTTATTCCGTCACTTCCTAATTCAAACATCGTATAACACAATTCTTCGATTTCCCTTAATCCTTATTTTTACTTTAAAAATATGATTAACTTGATCCCACCACACTTTTCACGGTCTATGTTTTCGCATTACAGACATACGAAGTCAGTTTTTTATACAGTTTAACCTTTCCCTTACTGTGCTAAAAAAATCCGCCCGTTCCGGTGTTATGTATTCAATACACATGTAAAAATGAGCGATTTAAAATCGAAAAAATAAGAATATTCATTGCCAATTGCTTAAATTTTGAAATCAAAAGTGATAATAATTGAAATTGGATTACTAAAAACATGAAAAAAAAACATCGGCCAACTTTCAAAAAACGGGCAAAGCGACCACATCTAACGAAAGCCGCCGACCTACTGAACGAGAGAAGCGAGCGAACTGAGATTCTATTTCTTTCGTTCCCATATACCGAAGTAGAGTGAGAGTGAGACGTGAATAGCGTCGCTTTCTCACCCATACCGGTTTTTAAGAATGAATATACCTACGTCACACACTGGCACACGTTTGATTGCATTGGTGAATTTATTCCCGATTTTCACAAAATATCTCTGATGGGGCCGATAAGTGCTAATTATTATAAATATTTTTTTTTTCATTCAATGCGTAAATGTATTACGGAGGAATACCTAAAATCTGAACCCAGTATTTATTATATTTATAGAGATATTAAAGTTTTTAGAAGCAATGTGTACTAGTTACACATCACAGGACATAAATGGTTAACCTGCCAATCATTTTGCTTTGTGTCATTGTCTTCCAACCAAGAAGAAAACTCTTATAAGGCCTTATATTAAATAAACTAGACTAAGATCTTTTTTTACTGCTATCGGGAATTTATCCCAAAATAACCCAATTAAAAGTCCAGCGTTCTATTAGCCAGGTCATAAAGGTCGTCTTTGATGATATTCAGAGGCATCAAGTAGCACCCAAAATATGTCAATAGATGTGATTCTGACATGCAAAACAGTTGATAAGATGATGTCCTGTCAAATTGGACAACCCATACGTTGTCCTAAGGAATCCAGACCGACTACATACCGCAACGGATAGGCCTGAGGCTGATAGTGGATCGGTATTCGTGTGTCCAGTATCTTTATACTAGATCTCAACCACTAACGATCATATTTGGAGACTGTCACCTTGACGGTGACGCCCAGTCTCGACGATGATATTTTTGGAATTTTTAAATGCTGATCAAAATTTCAACTATGATAAAAAAAACTAGACAGCTGGAGTTCTAGATTCTTTGTAGAATAGTAAAAGTAACTAGTTCAAACGACGTTAGAAACCACAAAGAATAAAGTCATGAAATCATTATTAAAAGTTATTAATTTAACTTTGTGGAATACGATATTAGAATATTTAGTAGGAAATTGCTTTATTATTTCCTAATTATATTAATCATCGTGGAGCGTATGTATATCTATCTACGTTCTATTTCGACGCTTTCTTCAGGCGGAATGATCCCAATTTGTATCGATAATACTGCTTAGATCCAAATGTGCTATATTTAATCAGAAGTGTGTGCAGTCTATATAACCCAGATGATTTTTTTTCTCATATTATAGAAACACATCAAAATTTTAAGTGGAAGAGATAGACAGAGAAAAATCTGGATCAGATTTTGAAAGAAGATAAAATGAGAAGTATGAATAATAGAAGATTGTGCATGACGAGATGTATGAATGTGGAGGAGGTGAAAGTTGTCTACTTGGATACATAATTATAGAGATCTGTTAACTCTGCTTACCTCGCAAGGGACACGGCTTCATATTTATGAAGAAGATATTTTATTTATTTCTTTATAATTTAATTTGGACACACAACTTTAATGGATCTGGGTTGGTTGCCTTTCATTTTTCGTGTTCCCAGTAAACTAGGCTTTTGACTGTATCTCACTGAGGATATGTTGTATAAAAAAATAAATGGATACTTCTTTCCGATTTTTTTATTATACCTATTTGCATTAAAGTGTTAAATAAATAAAACACATGAATATTTTTATTTTACTATCATCCTGTTATTGGCATCTGCGTGCATCGCATTACATATCTCTAAAAGTGCCGGCCCTGCTTATAACAATGAAAAATACTTATATAATTTAAATAATCAGGGTAACTTGAGATAGTTTTTTTATATGCCTCACAGGGACCTCTTTATTTAAATATATACTTACCATTATCAGTTAATCAACAATTGAATATTAAATTGATGTAAACAAATTAATATCCATGCTTCCCTAATGCTCTCTAATAGCCGTCTTCTCCGGCACATTAAGCCCCCAATGATCAAAACATGCTAAAACAACCTGTAAAAAAATGTTCATTCGTATCTTATTGCCAACAATTGTAACATAATCCCGTGTCAATGTTTAAAATATATACAGAAATATTTCAGTTAAACTAGTGTTTCATACAATTAAGGCAAATGGTTACAATTATTTAAAAATTCCTCGTTCTTGTATATTATTATCATTAGTGTAAACGAAGAAACAATCTTAAGGAAATTAATTAATCCATCCTTAACTTAGCAAACGATTTATTTATTTTACATTATACGAATATTTTTACAGAACCTTTATGAGAGCACACTCTCATCAAGGGCGCTCTATTTCGTATAGAAAAATTAAATATATAAAATAAAAAGTTTTGTGTAAGGATCGGAAGGTGTTGGGTGTAACCATTAGATTAAGTACTTCGCTGAATCTGCGTATGTATACGAATATTTTTAATTAAAATAACAAAATGATTCTTTTTACAGAGCCTTTATGAGAGCACACTCTCATCAAGGACGCTCTAACTCGTATAGAAAAATTAAATATATAAAATAAAAAGTTTTGTGTAAGGAACGGAAGGTGTTGGGTGCAACCATTAGATTAAGTACTTCGCTGAATCTGCGTACGTTTAAAAAAAATTGTTAAGAAAACTGTACAAAACTCACTAACGGAAGACGAATTATAAACATACCTTAGTAGATGGTGTTTAAGGTTTTTTGAAGTGTTGTACTTAAGGTTCAAGATACTCGGCAAACCAAAAACACCCGATCAATCAAAGAGTTAATGAAAATCTACAATCATCCACACAATATTAACATAGACAACGGGTTCTCCCTTAATTCAGCATGGTACCCCATAGTCAAATCGAAGCGACAGCAAAAAAGAAAATGAATAATAACTTTAACCTTTGTGGAAGCTGCGCGTTTATACTACCGTGGTAGAAGGGGCTCACGTTGCAGTCACAAACCGGGTCGGACCTATGCGCTCACTGTACGGTTGGGACTCCGTTATTGGTCAAGTGGTATCTTTTACACATCCACTTATGGCAAAGTTGATAACATACAATCCCTGAAGATAAAAACTGCTACGTTTTCGAAACGTTCGCGAAATCACGCGGTATTACACTCCGAAAGATCATACATAGCTGATACAAAGAACCGCGAAAGCCTCAAAACACCTTAGTTTAATTTCTGATGAGTGATATTAATACTTCAGCTGTGTGTATTGATATACGAGTACAATCATAAATTTTTATAAGACTTCCCAAAAAAGGATATCTTCAAGTACTTTCTAAAGCTGTACACTTTTATCAGGAGTATTACGTATATTTCTTATGAACCTTTCAACTTCAGTTTGGTTTAACCTCCACCCACGCTTTATGGGAGACAAAATAAGTCGAAATCTTCTTTATCTTGTTTTATGAGCGCGAAGTCGCGTAGTGACGAAAAGGGAACCCAAAGGAACTCCTCCGGTGGTCGTGCGGTAACGTGCTAGATTTCCGTGCGGAAGTTCAAGCGCTGGTTCGAACCCCGTACGAAGGTCGTTGGTTCGAGCCTGGCGTTGTGCTATTTCCCTCAAATAACACAGGCATTTGTCCGTCTAATATTCGGGAATATAAGGATACATATGATCATATCTATTCTTAAAAAAAAAACACATCATTTTAGGTAAGAAAACAACCTGATTTTCTTTAACAAGAATTCTACCCACAGTGGAATGTTTTGCACATAACAGAAATTTCGTTATCCTGTTGACGAGATCAACAACTTATCTAAATTTTCTCATTTTCCAAAAACATGAATCAGACAGGAGTTCTCAACAATCTTTACGTTTATTTCTTAATTTTATGTTTGATTGAAATTCATTAAATTCATTAAAATATTTATTTTACGTACTAAAAATATGTTGACAATAATTTTAACTGAAAAGTTTTTCGATATATCATGATCATCACGTCATGTCCCTTATTGGGGTAGTAAGAGAGAACAAATATTCACTCAATTCTATTCTGGCACATAGCTCTTGCTTCTATGATATCCATACTCATCATCATGCATCCTCTCCTGCTACAGAATCTATTTATTCACTGTGACTTTTTTAGAAAGTATTGGAGAGTAGTTCTCTCTGCCAACTCTGCAAGGGATACGACTTAATTATATGTATATTTAAGCAGTGTTATTAAATACCGTCGTAAAGAGCGTGCTCTGAAAAATAACTTCTTCTTTTTGTCGTGCCTTATCAGGTCCCCCCAACGTTGGCAATCACTCTGGCAAAGGCTTCTCTATCTTGTGCAACCCGGAACAGGTCCTCCACACGCCCCATCCCCGTCCAGTATCTTATATTACGCAGCCAAGATGTTTGCCTTCTACCAAAACCACGCTGCCCCTCGATCTTGCCCATCAGGATCAACTGGAGAATTTCGTACTTCTCTCCACGTAAAATGTGCCCCAGATAGAATATCTTGCGAACCTTAATATCTGTCAGCAGCTGTCTACGGCAATTAGCTCTCCTCAAGATCTCCGAATTGGTGATCATATCAGTCCACGGTATACGAAGCATTATCCTGTGCAACCACATCTCGAATGCTTTTAACCGATTCATAGTATGAACCTTCAGCGTCCATGTTTCCGAGCCATACAACAGAACAGACCAAACATAGCACTTCAGAAATAACTGTCAAATGATAAATAAGCCCGCTGCCTTTTTTTGCTGACGAGTGATGTATGTATGAATGTGGGTGAAGATAAAAGAAATGTGTGAATATAATGGTTCATAGCAAGTACATACAACTATCCTTTTTGCCTAATGCCTACCCTACCTCGAAAGAGATATGGCTTAGTGGTAAGTTTGTCGACCCCTGCGCTATAGAGTAAAGAGATCTGTCGATCGCTGATATCAACTGAGGCCGTTAACAACCCGAGGAATCAGTATTGGTCCAATGTTAAACATAGCGTTTGACACTTGTTAATGGCTCTTCTCCGATATCTGATGGCGGTCGGAAGGCATCAAATGGCGCCAGACTCGTATTATTTTTGGGTGAATTAGAAAATGAGATAGGTACAAATGAGGTGCCAGGTAGAAATGTATACATTAAATGTTTTTTGAGGTTTTGAATAGGACAGGGTTGTGGGTACACTTGAAAATGCTTTCTTGAAGACAACATATTTTTTTGGCATTTGAAGATCGACTGACTGACATCTTTCAATTAATGACTAAAGAAATCGACGAAAATTAACCCGTAATATTTTGATAAATTCTCAAAAATAGTTGTAATTATTATGAATTATACAATTTCATGGTTTTTTTAAATATATAAATATAAATCAACAGTTAAAACGAGAAAAAAATAATAATATAATGACATTTCTCTATTGGGTAAAGCAAAGAAAACCAGTTTTCACATCCCTTTTAATATTGCCATATTTTTTTGCTTCCTAACCCACATCTTATCAACTAGGCTACAGAGACAGAAGTTTTATCAACTAGACTTCAGAGGTTATCTTTATAATATGAGAGTATGCATGACGAGGTGTATGGACGTAGCAGAAGCGAAAGCTGTGTGGTAAGGTATAATGAAGTGGAGGTCTGTTCTCTATGTCTATCCGAAAAGGAACATGCCGTGATGGTGATGAAGATGAGCCTTTCAAGCACATTATTTTTTTTATATATTTTACATGATATAATAAGTTATATAAAAAAAACAATAGAGACAAAAAACAAGTAATTTCACGTGAACACTAATTATAGGAAATCTTTTTGGCGCTTGAAAACAGGTTAAAAAATTAATCATGTATGTTATGGTGTGGTTAGCGTACTCGTAGCATAAGTTATTAATATCGCTAGACTGCGTTGGCTATGACACTGATATCGCATGCAGGCGATTGATTTTGCAAGGAAAGCTTTGTTTAGTGATTTGATAGGGCGTTGAGAGTGTAAGACTAAAGCTGAGGTGGCTAGATGCTGTGACAGAAAAATTACGGAAACTGGGTATAACCAATCGGAGAAGGAATGCAACTGTAGCTGCCAGGCGTGATTTGTTCATCATTGTTTGAATTTTTAATTTGTTTATAAGATTTTTGCTATTCGGGTGTCTCTGGAGCTGTGCACAATATTCCATTATATTTATAGTCTATATCTAGATTGGTTTTAGTCGATAACAATATATTTTTATCATTTTAAAGAGTTTATTTTGATATTGCAAAAATCATACTATCACAACGTAATGTTTAATGAATTGAGGATCTTTATTTTGGTTAACAATTTGGTTTTCAATTTGTCTGTCTCCAACTGTCAAGAGCTATTGGTGGCATTGCAGCTTTAGGAAGCACTTGAATACAACCGTTTTTGGAAGGTCTTATCAAAATTTATGATCAAATATAAACGTTATACACTTACACTACATTCCACCTAAATACAAACAATATACATTTACACTACATTTCACCTAAATATAAACACTATACACTTACTCTACATTCCACCTAAATATAAACACTATACGCTTACACTACATTCCACCTAAATATAAACACTATACGCTTACACTACATTCCACCTAAATATAAACACTATGCACTTACACTACATTCCACCTAAATATAAACACTATACGCTTACACTACATTCCACCTAAATATAAACACTATACGCTTACACTACATTCCACCTAAATATAAACACTATACGCTTACACTACATTCCACCTAAAGACGATTGTGGTATTATCATTCATTGGAAGATCAATAAAGATACTTTGTAGTTTGTCTTCCATTGGAAAGTTTTCTGTGTTTTTTTTTTTACTAAATATGTTTTACTTAATATGCGTAGATGCGGAGAAGTTCCTAATCTTATACCCCCAACCACCATTTTTCTGTCCTTATACATACTCAACTCATATATATTTAAATTGTAATTTTTCTAATCTTTCAATGAAAATGTGTTTCAAATGTCGAGCTAGAGCGCCCTTTAGAAGAGTTTGTTCTTTAAACGGGATTATATAAGTAGTCCTTTTATTATTATTATAGCTGAGAGAGATTGGAAGTAGAGAATCCTGAAACTAGCCAAGACCCATCTGGGAATGGGTAGGGCAGATGATGATGATGTTTGGTTTATCCCCCGTCATTTGTTTGACCCCTGTAAACTAGGTTTTTGCCTGTATCTTAAAATTGAAAAGAAATTCACTGAAATGATCACACTTTTAATATTATTAACTGAAATGATCACATATTTATAAATGTTCTTTAAATTTGTCAGGAATATGTTAAATTATACAGTTTCCTCCATTTTTTATGGTCCTTTTGGTTTCTTGTAAAACACACGATGGTTACCCAGGGATCACGTTAAATCCTGGACAGCTTTTTTTCAGTCAGGCAGATGGCAGATTACCTGTGGTTGAGATGTTTGGACGGCCGCCAGGTTCTTATTAATTTGTATCGTTTGTACCGCCTGTTACAGAAAGCTAAAGAATACAGATCAAAATTCACCTAATTATCTTAATACAAAAAGGGGTATATTTATGGTAAGCAATATAAAAGTATATTAATATGCTAACATTGGAGAATATCAAACAATGATTTAGTCAATTACAGTTATTAATTTAACAAAAAAATATGAGAACGACAGAAGGAGATATCATTTTTATTGAAAAAAAATTTTAACTAGGATCAGTTATTTAATATTTCCTGTTTTTTGAAAATTCTTGAAATTGCATACATACATACCATCACGCTAATTCCCTGTCAGTGCAGATGGTGAGGACAGAGTGCCAGACGCTCCTATCTCGACATACATCCTTCGCCCCTTCCACGTCCATACACATTCTCATACAACTCCTATGATTTCTTTGAATTTCTCGGTTTCCTTGTTTCTAAATATTATTCATTTAATCCAACAATACTTTAATTTGTACGTTTGTTCCCCTTTTCATCCATATATCTCAACATTACAATATAATTTGGTATACACATTGAAGAACTATGATGGGTAGGTAAACATTCGGAATAAGCTACACAAACCAACGTTGTACATATTACTGTTAATTCGACATATTACCAGATATTTGGGAAAAAAACAATTTTGAAACCATTTTCTTAGGAAACATTAGAAATTTAATATGAAACATTCGGGTTGAAAGACGCGTATTCTATCCACTAGACCAGTGCTTCCCAATTACTTTCATGTTACGGCCCCCTAAATCTGAAGTAATTAATCCCCCCCCCCCCCAAAAAAACATTTTTTTTATAGTTGAAGATTTATTTGGCAATAATTATTACAATTAAAATACACATATTTATATTCAACACAAAATTATAGGAACTTGCTTAAAAACTTTTTTTTTAAATAAAAACTATACTCACATGAAACAATTTAATACTCACATGAATATTTGTACTTTGTACTGAATATTTTCGCGACCCCCACGAGAAATCCCGCGGCCCCCAATTTGGGAAGCACTGCACTAGACTACAGGAGTCGTCGTAATGATATTTTCATATTTGTTAAATAGTTATTTATTTATTGCTACGTTATATACATACAAAACGTCACTTTTCTACTGAGGTAAGCAGAGAGGGTAGAATGCCAGTCTTGCCTATCTCGACACATATTTCGTTTCTTTCAAATCTAAAGATTATTCTCATAAGATTTATCTTCCTTCTTACTTATTCTTCTTTCAAAATATCATTCACTTGATCTAAATATACTTTCCTTGATAACCTCTAGTTAGCCTTCCACGCACATGCGTACTGCATGTTTCTTTTATTAATATTTCTTCATTTGTTCGTTCCACATGCCCAAATCATCTTAGAGTTCTCATTTTCATCTTACTTGGGTAAGATGAAGAATAGCACTCTACTACTCGTAGTTTTCTCGTATATGTTTAGTGCCCCATTGACTTCGTTTCCTACCGCTACACGCCGTTCAATATTCCTCATAACTTTTCCATAATATGAAGAAATACTACTTAAACAGCAGAATTATTCAACTTGTTCTTATCTTTTACTTACTTTCACACTGTTCTATCACCATGACAGGGCGACCTCCGTGGCTTAGCTGGTAAGATGCATGTTTCCCTTACCGGGGGTTGCACGTTCAATTCCCGTTGTAATCCAGATTTTTTAAAAACGTCTTCTAGTCTGGTTTTCACTCAAGGCCTCTTTAATTTTGTTTAGGTTGGTTGGTTTACAGAATGAGTATTGTTGAGAATCACCAGCTGCGAGTGTGGCCAGGATGATGAAACATTACCATGTATTTTTCGGTTATCCTTCGCGAGACAGATTTGATTTAATAAAAGTCATATCTTTTCCGCGTCCAATGAATGTTACGTTTCTTCTTTCTTAGATTAACTTTTCCATTTTTAAAGATTCCAGATCGACTATTAAATTTTTGAAGCTTAATCAGTTGAAACTTTGTATTATCTATGTTAGAATTGTATTATTTTTTTAAATACATTTTATTACATTGACTCGTATAGTTTCATAATGTATTTAATTTGGTGGCACAAATCATCCTAGTTCGGTTGGATTGTTTATTCAAAAAATAAAAACAAGCTTTACAACCACTATTACACATATATAAATTCTAGTCTCTGTCTATGATTCCAAATTAACTCATCTTTTTGTCTTACGAACATTTTTTACCCCCTGTGGTTTTTTGAGAAAGGTGCAAAATATTGATACCAAAAAACAATGGAACGACGAAATAAACAAAAAAAAAGAATCTCACATTAAAAACCACGTTATAACCTATTTGGTTTAGACCCGTGATTAAAATTGATATATGTGAGTGGGTGGGCCCATACTGTAGCTACTAAGGGTCTTATGGTCTCAAAAAAAATATGACATTTTTATTTAATTTCGTGATTTTGAACAATGGATAAATGGGAAGATCGTTGGAAGGGTAAATATTTGTGGAGTGTGTTGAAATGTGTTTCTGTTTATGATATCTTTGAGAATTTATAAAGTTTTTTTTTTCGGAATAGTGACAGGTTGAATTTCTTCGATGACTTGGTAAGGATTTTTTTATTATACACGTATATCTTCATCCTCGAAAACGGGAATAAATATTGGTACTAAAATTAGGACCCAAATTTAAAAAAATATTTTAATTTGAAAATTAAATTTTCTTATTTAATGTTTCTATTTTATTATGAATGACGAAATAATAACTAAGAGGTAGACCGATGATAACGTGGTTGGATAAAGTGAAGCAAATTTTAAAATAATGTAATGTGAGATGTATGAATTATGGAGATTACGTGTATAGCCCAACTTGACGTATAAAAATAAAACTTGAAGTTGGTAGGAGATGTATAAGAATTAATCATGTGGAGATTCGCACATTAAGGAACATTTTATGGGATGTCAATGTATGAAAGAAGGTGGAATGAAGATTTCAGAAATGAATGAATGGGAAAAATGAACGTTTTAATAAAGGGTACTTAATATTATTTGGACATGTCGAGAGAATTAACGTCGAAATAATGACTATATAAGTATACAAGTCAGACACCCAAGATGTGCGTGAAAGAGGTAAACCAAGAAAAACATAGCTGGATTAAATGGACCACATAAAAAAATAAAGTAAAGTGAAAAGTATGAATAATGAAAGATTGTGCATGACAAGGTGTATGAATGTGAATAAGGCGAAAGTTGTGTGCTTGAATAGAAACATTTGGACCTCTATCCTCTCTGCCTACATCGCGAGGGATACAACGTGTTGATATGTATGCATGTTCGTAGTTATATATTATCAAATAATAATAAGAATGAACAAGACAGATGTGTCAATCTTGTGTCGTTTACTAATGGGCCACTGCGTGGTAGCTAGTAAGTAACCTATACAAAATGGGTATTGTAGAAGGTTCCTGCTGTGAGTGTAGGCTGTATGATGATAATAAGTATCGTGTGTTTTTCGGCTGTCGTTTAAATGCCATACCGTCCAAAGAGTGTGGCATTTCTTCTTTTTACTAAGAACTTTTCCACTAATATTGTAGATCGATTTTAAAATGTTTCAAATTTAATCAACTGAAGGTTTACATAGTCTGAAAATTGTTTTTTTTCCTATTTACTTTACTTATTATATTGACTCTTATAATTGCATTTTAGCCTTTAACAGCGATTGCACAAATCATGTTCGAGGATTGCCTATATATTAAAAAAATAAATAAACTAGAGTTCTCTCCAGAAATTAATAACTAAATATTGCATTAACAAAAAAATAGTTTAACCCCAACAGTTTATAATATATTTTGTTAGTTGATTTGATGCTGTGTTAGCTTAAATCAGTGTTTCCCAACCTTTTTAGACCTGTGGACCGGTAAAAAAAGGAAAAAAATTTCGCGGACCACTAATACTGAAATAAAAATGGTTTTCTTATTTAATATTTTTTTAATCTTACATTGTGACAGATGGACATATGTAACTATAATTGACAAATATACAATACATATAACAGTTAAACAATTTTAATTGTAACATTGTCTGATATAATTAAAATTTAACAAAAACCATGGGGTTTTTGCAACAAACTAATGCAAAACCTGGTGTTGATCTTTGCTAATATATTGGATATTCTTGGCTGCAGTGCTGTCTCTGAAAGACGAAGTGCTGCATTCACGTCCAGTCTATTCCTTTGTTTCGATTTTATTAAGGACATGGATGAAAATCCTATATTTAATATTTTTGCATGGCGAATTTCTTTAAATTTGACATACTGTTTGCGGCCCGGCGGAAAGTCTCTGCGACCCGGCACCGCGGACCACCAGTTGGGGAACACTGGCTTAAATGATGGTTGACATCATCCTTAAGGCGATAACAAAAAATATTTCCGAATCTTTAATGATTGTAATAATAATTGAAGGACAATTTGTACAGCGCCCTTTAAAGGGCAGATTCTCCTCAAGGGAATGAAAGTGTTGTCTTTTGGCGTGCGGGGTAGTATTGCGAATTTCTTCCCAACTCTAGCGGTTCTTAACTCGATGTCTTGATTAATATGGCCGAAGACAATGTCTTTATAGTTAACACAAATGTATAGTGTCAATATGAGTGGAAGTCGTGAGAGAACAAGACCACGAAAAGTATGGTTGAATCAATTGAATGATATTGTGAAAGAAGATTACGAAGTTAGAGAAATCGTAAGAGACGTATGAGAAGGCATATAGATGTAGAAGAGGTGAAGGATGTGATAGAAAACTCTGGCGCTCTATCATCTCTGCATACTCCATCAGGAATATGGCGTGATGGTATACATGTATGAATGTAGGAAATGTCATTAAGAGCTATGCACCGCGTGCAGGGAGATGAATATGTAGTGTGTCAATGTATGACTAAGCACTTATGTGTTAAGTAGTGTGAAAAATACCACAATGAGGTGGTTAGGACATGTTGAACGGGTTGGTGACGAAAGATTAAATTTAAAGTAGATGACGATTTAGAAAAGTATGGATGTTCCAAGTGAAATAAGTTTTGTTGTTTAAGGTGAGATAAGGAGTAAGAAATATGGATGAAGAGGCGATAAATATGATAAGAAAGTTTGGCGCTAAGTCAAATGTTGAAATATTTTAAACTTGTTGGAAAACGACCGTATATAACATAGTAGAAATTTAACAGTAAAATTTTAAGTTGACATTAAAATTTGAAACTAAAAACTGTTATTGATTAAATAATAAACACAATTCACGCTCTTGCCTTAACCCTCCATTAAATTCAATTAAATATCGTGACTATCATTTTAAACAGAAAACAAATTAACATTAATCAACCCCGCCGTGGACTATCTCCTCGTGAGATCTTGTCGGTGTCTGAAAAACAAACAAAAACAAGGAATATGAAAAAAAAAAAAAAAAAAAAAAAAAAAAAAACAAACAGGATTGTAGACAATTTGGAATCGCGGGTGGGTCCCGAAAGGAATGCACGTTGGGTAACCACGGTGGAATGCGTGGAATCTTACGATTGTAATAGCTGGTATGAGGCGCCATGGTATTTTGTTTATGTACCAACAAGATATCAAAAAGATCGACATCTTAAAAAGACTTGTGTCGGGTCAGATGCTGTTAAGTTGTTGGATTTCTTCTTGTGGATGACACTCTAACTTGTTTGATTATTTATCAAAGACTTCGGCTTTAACTTTGTGGATTATCATATTTAAATTTTCAAGATTAAATAACTTTATTAATCGCCTTCTTACAATATGTTACATTTATTCCCGCTACACGTGTATCTACCTTAAATCCTGAGGTTCTGTTTCCATCCAAAGAGAGCTTAAATAAATAATAAATAAATATAGGTTTATTGATAGCAACAGAGTATATACATAATACATTTAAATATACTTCAAGAACACATAAATTTTAGAGAATACATTCAAGACAGGAGCTATCAAAAGGTCTGAGCTCATCTAATAACACCCCCCCCCCGGTCAAGATACACCCCACCAATATAGGGCGAGCCCAGCCACGGGGATACCAGATGTTTTTCAGCCCACACCCTTGATTAGGAGGTAGGAAAACGTGTTACGGAGATTAATAAGTGGAATAACAAAGTAATTTAATATTTTATTATTTCTTACTAGCGTCCACTCAAAATTTATTTATTCGTATGAAACCTATCAGCATATCCGAATTAGCGAATCGAGCATGTTGAATAGCATGACCGGGAGACAATATTATCTTACATGCATACATTATATTTCGCCATATCCAATTTGGGGTAGGCAGAGCGGATGGAGTACCAAACTTTCTTATCACGATATAAAGGGTCTTTCAAATTGAGTGTTTTTTTTTAATTCTTGGATAAAACACAGATGGCGTCGCGAACTTTCCTGGGTCTTGTGACATTTTAAAACTGTAATGTGTGACATTTCTAAAAGTGAAGTATACAATACAACAACGCGTTTAAATTGTGGAATTATTTTATGTATTGTAATTTTCGGAAACGGGGATGTTAATTGGCCACCAAGATCATGTGAGCTGACACCTTTGGACTATTTTTTCTGGGGTTACGTGAAAAGCTAGATCTATAAGAATGACCTCCAATTAATTTTTGAGCTGAAAGACGAAATTATTTGCGTTATTGGTTAGTTAGAACCACAATTATGCCAAACTGTCTTAAATTTTTTTGACAAAAGAGTGGACATCTGTGGAGCTGCAAGAGGTGGAAATTTGGCGGATATTGCTTTTTGTGTTTAAATGTCATACATTATACTTCAATGACCAATAAAAAGTTTTTGAAATCAAAGCAAATTGTGTGTTTTATTAAGAATGAAAAAAAATTGGATTAAAAAAAAAACGCTCAATTTGAAAGACCCATAACAATCTTCGAATCCTCCACATTTAAATTCATTTACTCCTTAGCTTTCTGTAAACAACAAAATTGAATGCACTTTTTTACTCCATAATTTTCTTGGTCGTAAGACTGTGCATTTGCTGAAGTGCAACTGCTTGCACACAATAAACTAATACATGCACAGACGTCATCCATTCTCAGGATAGCTGGCAATCATACTCGATCACAAAGAATTGATCTTTGAGGAGAGTTTGTTCTCTAAACGGCGCTATATATAAATTGTCCTATTATTATTATTTCTTATATACATTGTAGACGTATTAGGAGTAGACCTATGAAAAAGGCTGCAGCATAGTAAATATAATACATTTTCAGCCCGGAGTTCAAACAATTTAGCAAGTTGTCAGTACTTTCACTGAAAGTTTCGATTGCAGCAAAACTATCATATCAATGGGTTCGACGATGTAAGGATGAATGGAGATCCTTTTTAAAAATATTAACTCGATTTTCATTCAGATCTAGAGTGAGATATTATATTAAAAGTTATATATTGAAAGCAAAATGATCTATTAAATTTTAATAAATGTTTTGCAGATATTGATTAAAAAACGAGATTTAATAACCTTTTGACATATATACAAATTTCAACTCATACAAAAATTTAATTAGATTTACAAGCTAAATGAACAGATAGCTTGAAAATTTAAATACTGGATAAACCTTTGTTACTATAATATAAAGAATTCACAGCAAAGCGAAAATTATTTTTTACACAAACTTTAATTTGAGTAATTAGTTT
>OX463858.1:17515854-17560854 GCA_949825065.1 Odontocerum albicorne
TATATATATATATATATATATATATATATATATATATATATATATATATATATATATATATATAATATATATATGTTGTTAAGTTCAGGAGTGTCTTTCTCCGGTAATCGTTTGGTAACAATATACACACAACTTTTTTCATATGTGGATAGTATTGTTAATATAGTATGTGTATGTGATACGATGAACCGCGAAATTCGTATCTACTCAAGTAATTCTCAATCGGGAGGCATGGTTAATGAGGCTGAAGACAATGTTGTCTGCAGGCCACGTTTTTCTGTGTGTCTGAAATAATAATTTGGATTAATTGAAGAGTACCATATGAATTAATGAAAGAATGATGTGTAAGCAGTTACACAGCATCACGCACCCACAGTGTTTTGAAAGATTCAAGATCTGACTAAGGAAATGCGTTCCAATTTTCAAGATGATCAGGTAAGTGTGATATATTTTATCGTGTGCAAACCAACTTTAATATTTGTTGGACGAATATTTACCAATAAGAAATATCCCTATTTAATAATAATAATAATGAAAGGACCATGTATATATCACCGTTTAGAGATCCGGTTCTCTTCAAGGGCGCTCTAAGTTAAGAATCAAATCCATTATCGAAAGATTAAAAATATTACAAAAAATAAAATTATTTAAGAGCAAGGACAGGAAGGTGCTGGCTGCGACCATTAGCGTGGGTACTTCCCTCAATATGAAGAATGAAAATATTGAACGAGATCAATCATATAAATAAATATTTGGGATGCTGGCTGAATAATCAATGGGACTAATGTCATGAGATCTAAGTAAGGGTGGAGATAGCTCGAAGCTGTTTTTTCCGAATGCTGTATCTCTTCTGCAACAAGGATTTCAATATTGACTCATGTATGTGAATTTTGTCTTGCTATATTATATAATTTATTCTCTGTACTCCTCTATGGTAATAAAATATGACCATTTACTCAGCTACAACAAATAAACTAGAAGCTTTTAAAATGTGGTGTTATCGAGTAATGCTGAGTCTCATTGGTTGACGAAGTCCGTAATATTGATATCATGAAACGGGTGAATAAAGATAGTGAAGTATTCGACGACAAAAGTAGGAGTCAACTGAAATTAAGGTGGAAAATTTAGCACAGGAGAAGTGTGGAAGAAGACACATTTCCAGGCTGAAGAAATTACAAAAGGGTTTTAATGTGGTGCGATATATATTATATTTATTCAGAGCGGCTGACTCAATGTTAAATTAGCTATGGTGACCGTCAACTTTTGAAGAGCAAAGAGGAGGACTTCCGAGAAGGAGAGAAAAAAAGAAGAGCTTCATATTATTTTAGTTCATCATTGCATAAGTCAGTACAACCAAGGTTAACACAACATGGAGTTCAATTATAATAAGAAAAAAGGACAATTTATACAACGTTGTGTAGATGAGTACACTCGGGACTCGAATCCATATTTATTAACAGATTAAAAATATTACAAAATTTGTAAGTTGAGTTTAAGGATAGGATGATAGTGACTGCGGCCATTAGATTAGGTACTTCTCCATATATGTACATGTTCAGAAAAACATATGTGGCAAAGAAAAAATACTTAGTGAAGACGAACTACAAAGAAACATAAAGCATTTGTAATTAGGTCTGAAAGTGAAATATATCCGGATTCAATCATTAGACTAATGAAAGTTTATGGAAGTAGTGAGCTTATCAAGAAGGCTTAAGCTTTTAAATACGTATTTAGTTAACTAATGTGGTTATTTGAAGTTAGTGAGTTAAACACTCTTCATCAATAAATAGTCAAGCATTTAAACGACCAAAACTGGAACTGATATGCCCTGCAGTGCCAAAACAAACATAACCGTTACTGTAGACAGGTCATCAATTGGTAATATTTAAGAGGAAATAAAGCTATTCTTTAATTATGTTAGCAATTAAAATAAATAAAGTTAACCATACTTACCACCAACGTAGTTGGAAAGCCATCGACAGATATTAATTGGGAAACAAAAGGTTAAATACGTTGCCTCTAAAGAACACATTAATTTTTCTCAACTCTTTCTTGGTTTGACAAAGTATCTGGTTATCTAATTGATTACTTAACGGACAAATCACTGTAAACAGAACATTGCTTGTACTTGTTAAGTAAAAATTTTCCATAACCAATTGTTTTATTTTATATTCATGAATTCATTCGTATAGTGCTCTTTAGCATATTCGCACTAATGATGCTGGCGCGTTTAAGAGAGCGGCCAAGAGACATAATTGTTTCAAGTCTCGTAATTTGTCCCTTTACGTTTACTAGAATATATGATGATAATCTAAAAAAATTACCCAACCCATATTTTTACGTGTTCTGAGATACATACATATTATCACACACAACGTGTGCCTTGCAGGCTAGGCAGAGAGAAACTATCATCAATTGACCTCCACATTCATACATCATGCACATTATTCATACTTTGTCTTCTTTTAAAATCTGGTACATTGATCCAGTACATCTTCCACACGCACCTTGCATTTCTGATGGATGTTTTAATTAAAATAAAGAAAGGTGCTGAGATAATTTTAATGTATTACACTATCATTGTATACAGTACAAACTGGTGAGTTTATTATCATGCGGCAATCTCTTCTAACCAACCAGAAAATTTTTAAATAAGTCTTAAGAGAAAACCTGACTGAATATTTTTATTAAAACAATGTAATAACAAGAATCGAGCCTATTACCCCCGAGTTGGATGATCGTAATTTTGGGTTTGGAATAATTGGAATATGCTTTCTATCGTCGCATGTGTATATAATACACATGCGTACGAGGTAACAATCGCCTCGTTGACAAACGCTTTGCCGGATTGGGACCCAGAATGTAATTTTTGGTTGTCATTAGGAATCGAATCGAAAACTCTTGGGTGTATGACCAACGGTACTATTTTTTTCCGAATACATTCATATTTTCCCTTAAGGTATATTCATAAAGAATCTGGTTGGCTAGATGATAAAGAATCTAGTTGGTTAGACGATAAAGAATCTGGTTGGTTAGATGATAAAGAAACTGGTTGGTTAGATGATCTAGAATCTGGTTGGTTAGATAATTAATAATCTGGTGGGTTATTTGATAAAGAATCTGGTTAGTTAGATGATAAAGAATCTGGTTAGTTAGATGATAAAGAATTTAGTTAGTTAGATGCTAAATAATCTGCTTGGTTAGATGATACACGATGTTTTCTGCAAATAATGAAAGTGTAATAATACAAAGCAAATACAATTTGGATGCGAGGATAGAGTATAATTTGAGTTTCCCTAAAATAATATAAAGCATTGCTGAGGAGGTTGTTGAGATTAAGGCGCTGTTGATTGTGTTTATGATAGTTTGGGGTTGAAGCAAATTAAGGGATGTGAATGTTTTACCTGAGTGTTTTAGTATTTAGGGCAAATATACACATATGAAATTCGTAATTAAGAGTTGAGACCACTTTTTTATAGATCTTGTCTAGTGAATTAGTCACAAAAAAATAATTTCCTTCATTGTTATGTACTTTTACTCATTAGTTCGATTTTTCATTAAATCGATGTAAATTGTAAATGATATATTGTGTTAAGTAAAATATAATAAAACATGCATGTCTGATGTAAGAACAATGTGCTATTAAATTCGCTGCAGGTTTGGTTGCGAATTTTAATTACATGCACTTGTTCTAAAGATCTCTTCTTAAAAAGAGAGAGATGGGTCGTTTAGGAAACGATCCATGAAAACACATACATACACAGCTACACACGCACACATACAATCACAGGCCGCCCGTGTATGTATAAGAGCCTAACCGCTTTGATAGGCCGCCTTTGCTGATGTTCAAAGGAAAAGCCGACACTGTGTTAGGGTGACCATTGTGCAACTTGACGAAAAGTTTTCTATTTTAATTTTTCTATGAATTGTAACGAATGAACCAGTACCGTCCTTTACCAATAGGCAAGTAACGCCAAGCCTTATGGTAACACTTTCAAATTTGAAATGAAATTAAAGAAGTAGTTAAATCAATAATACTTTATTTTATATTAAATATTAAGAATTCCTGATTTAAAAAGCAATATAGATTCAATGCAAATTTCAAATTAAAGCTTATTATAGACAGGGTATTCTGTTTTGTCAGCAAATTTCAAATTAAAGCTTATTATAGACAGGATATTCTGTTTTGTCAAAAATACAGCAAGTGTAAGTTTAATTTATCATTTCGAGTGGACGATTTAGGTATACTCGTACGTATGTTTATTTTTTTCTAAAATTGTTTTTTTTTTATGTTAGGGCCTTTGATTACCTGAGCCTTCGCCTGTCTCAAGTTTGTATTTTAATTAAAGGTGGATTTTAATTAAAGATAGGTGGTATGCGCGTACTACTTTCTGATCTTTTTTTGTATATGATTCATGTATATGTTTATAATTTTTGAGACAAATTGTATTTTTATATTCATGAGCACTAACAATTCTTATTAGAGTGTTGCTTTTGTAAACTCTTTTAATGGTCGATACGAGATCGTACATATAATAAAATAAAATATTGTTCTGTAAATTATTAATTGGTTATTTTATAGATATAATACATTATAACCATCACGTCGAATCCTTACTGGAGTTATTAGAAAGATCGAGCGCCATATTTTTATAACTTATCATATGCAGGTAGGTACAAATTGTCTTCAAGTAGGTGATATATAGTTTGGTACTGTTACTTTTAAAAAACTTCAATTTGAGAAAATGAGTAGGCTTGTAGTTGAAAAATAAAATTCTATTTTATCTTAAGTTTGAATAACAGTTTAGACAACTTTAATATTATGCCAATTATGGCTCGCTCCCCGCCAAAAATAAGGGTGACATTTTCTAGCTTGCCTAAAGGCGGCACGATGTCTAGAGATATCCCTAGAAATAATTATGGATAAGAACCCTGACCATTGAAAGACTCGCTACTCTGAAATTGGATTCTACGGTCTGATGTGCCAATCGAGAGTGACTGACGCTATCACGTGGATATGCGATAGGATTTTCCTGTTTAGTGTACATTAATGATTTGTTCATGTGCATTTTAAAATATTTTATGTGCTTTTCTCACACTATGTATTTTATAACACTTCCATTGTAAACATTATAACCTTATGCATTTATTGCCATGGGGAAATATATTTTAATCCATGTGAAAGATTGTTAAGAGACCTGAAATGAAGACTAAACTATGTAGATCTCTTTTTAAAATAAGTTGGGTTGCTACAGGATCCAAACTAGTAACTTCCGGGCAGGAAAACAAGCGCCTCACTAACTAGGCCAGAGAGGTCGTTTTTGTGGGTATTTATCAATTATTTTCATGCAAATACATCTGGCAGATTTCTAATTTCAACCTTTTTTCAACCAACTGTTCATCTAAATACCTTGCCATTAAAAAAAAATGTTATATTTGGTTACATTTAATTAGTCTTACATTTTCTTGGTTTTTTCAATCGAATAAATAAATTTTCCAATCCGTGGGGGTTGTTTGGATATACGAGTATTGATAACCGTTATCAGAAGCCAACATTAACTACAGTTCCATTAAATGTCTTCGGGTTTAGAACCACTGATTCAAGCACATCACTTGAGGTTTATCGTATATGTTAGCAAATCTACCGCACGCGCAATCGAGCATAAATTCTAAATGGCATCGTATTAATTTCAAAGAATATTTCAAACAAATTAAATCCAATAGTTTCATTTAAAATCCATATCGATTTAAATATGTACTATATTCACACATACCGTCACGCTATATTTGTTTTGAGGTTGACAGAAAAATTAAAAATAATTTATTAAATTATACTTCATAGCAGTCACCCTATGACTATGCCATGAAGTAAGACCCCCGAACTATGCATAAGGTGGGGCAGTGGGTGCATTTACTTGGATTGAAGAACGGGAAAGGAAGTGATAACACCCGTCACCACCAACAACCCCTTCAATGGCAACTTATATCGTGCTTTTATGCATACTTAGAGTAATTTATACATTTTAATGATATCTTAGTGCACATCTCGTATTTTAGTTTATTTTATTTAATACTTCATAGTAAACGAATCTGTCGGGCTTATAGCCAGGGGGCAATCACTTTCAACCAAGCAGACAAAAGTAAATAAAGCAAGATATCAAAATATTCAATCATTATTCACCTTTACAAAATTCATGAACATAATAAAAATAAAAGTGAGATATCAATCAAAGGAAAATAAAGGGGAGGTGGAGAGGAAAGGAAAATGAGGAATAAAACACGTTAAAAACAATAGTTTGTAACTGGTTCCATAGTCTCACTACATAGGCAGTAAAGGACGACGTAGAAAAAGAAGAGGGGTAAACTGAAAAAGCCAATAAACAATCTCTTTTAGCATAGCGCAAGTCCATGATCGGAAAGATGCTTAATATTCTCGACGAGATAAGAGGAGGCGGTGGGACAGTTAAGTACGAATATATTATACAATATCTTTAACGATAACAAAGTAATTATTTCTATTTTAAATAAAAAAAAAACATCACAAAAACCGTGAAGAGGTTAAATATTTTTTGCTTTGTTACGTTACGTATCTAAATTTTACTTTTTTGTATAGAATCCTCAATATATTGGGATTGGTGGTTCGAATATATTGAAGAGTTAGATTCTCGGAATCGATTTTGAAGATCGAGATTAAATATTATAGACAAAGGAAGAAATGAAGCTTCACACAACTGTCTGCGATTTAGAGTGAATACTGCTTCTCCATCACCTCTCATCGACCGCCATGAGTAACGCATTTTCAAGAACGTATAAATACCATAAGTATGTTAACTTTTGCAGCTCTGAAGGATACCTTTTGAAGCACTGAAGATAGAACCGTAACAAGTCTAGGTGAACTCTTTTTATCCACGCTAACAAACAACCGAAACAAAATCACACTAAAATGCAAGTCTATGATATCTATGCCTTCTAATTTCGGAACAGATAAATTAAAAACATACTAAAAATTGTTTGAGACAAATTTTAATTCGTCAATCTGTTATGATGTCTTTCATTGAAGAGGACTGGTTTTGTTGAACGCCCAGTGCTGTTCAGATGGCAGAACTTTCGTCCGATATAATTTAACACTGTTGACACCACAAGAAGAAGAAGAAAAGTGCTTTTTGATATTTTCAATAGATTAATAAAAAAAAATTGCCTACTATATCGTCGTCGTTCCTAGGCCTCGCAATCGAGAATCCCCTAACGTCAATTCAGTTGGAAAGTGAAGCTGAGTTGGGAAGTTTTTTTTAGTGAGAGCCGTTGCACATCAGCAAACTTACTACTCACACCATTGTACTGAATCCGATGGCACACTTAACTGAGACGATGGGAGCACATCGGTAGGTTTTTTTGAAAGAGTAGATATGACCGAAATCATAGGTATCCTTATACCCCAAAATACTAGGCGGAAACGACACTTAAGTGTCTACGTAGTAAATTATATTCAAGTAGGTATATTTTACATATCATAGTAACAAATAGAAAACAAAAGACAATGTATCTTCATCTCGCAAAGTGTTAATAATTATAATATTTATCTTTCAAAATATGATCCATTAAAAAGCTGACGTTAGTACAATACAGAAAGTAACAAAATATTGAAATTCAATCAACTATAAATATTTGAGTGGGGTAAAAATACAGCCTCTATCAAGAGCAACCAGAATGCGAAATAATAAGGAGAGTTATAAAAAAATACTTAAGAATTGAATAACCAGTCAACACCTCAGAAAATGTCCGAGAAGGACCCTCATGAACTCAACAACATTTGCATTAAAAATATCCAGTGTACATAATCACATTCATGAACACAACGTCATCATAGTGTTTACATTTTTTGATTCTCAATTTGTTTTTTTTTTTTCAAATAATTGATTATTCAAATAAAAATTTTAAAAAGTGCCCGAATTCTTTTCGTTCCAAATTCAAGTCGAGTTCCCGCCAACCGGTTTCCGGATGAGCGAATCACAAGCCGAGCAGGTCTGGCGCCGGCGCACCGAACGCTACGGCGGGATGTGGCACAAATCTACCGGCAAAGAGACTCGTAACATACTTCTACAGAAACCGACCAGACCCTTGGTCGGTTCATTCAATCCTCCCGCAGGACAACTAAGGAGATGGAAGATTTGCTGACCCATTTGAAAACACTGCAGGAAATCTAATGGTAAAATGAATTGTGCAATATTTCTGCATAAACTGACCAGAGTTTTGAAGTATCCATTCAATATTTTTGCTGGATAACCATACACGTTGGATTTTCTGACTAATTCGAAAAGTTAGTTAGATTAATCGAATTAACAAGACGTTATTGCCCCGGCCTGGGCCTGGATTCCTCGTACAGTTTCTCGTGGTTACTCCAATGGAAATCGACAACCAGACAGTCGCAAAAGAGATTAAGGTATAGCTGGCAGTCCATATCCCAGGAATAATACTTAAAACACTGATTAAAGCAGCATGGGATCAGAGGATAAATATGAGATTTGTATTCTACAATGATAACTTGAATCTTAAACTCTGGCAACGCATGGTTAAGTTCTATATATGGCCTATTATACTTTATAGTGTAAATATATGGACTATGAAGATCAGAATACTTAATATGTTGGAAGTTTTCGAAATGTGAATTCATCGGAGAATATTCAGAATTTCATACTGCCATCGTATTAAGCAAAGTATGAGTGGAAAGGAAGTTTTTAGATACCATAAAATACTGAAAGATTATGTATTAAGATCATATATTGAGGGAGGATAATGACCCTTTTTTTTTTTAAATATTCATGGGCAAAATCAAGGGTCGACGCGAGAAATAGAAAACGCAACATTTGCGTACAGACAGATTTACATAGTTGAGAAGCTGTTAGGTGCCACCGAAGATAGAAATATTTTCTCATGAGTGGTCGACGTCAGGGGGAACTGGACAAGTGACATGAAGAAGTACGAATTGAACATAATCATCCCTCTTCTTAATGATAATTCTTCATTTGAATACTGTGCGTCTTTCATCCCTCCTGGCCAACCGTTTGATGGTGTTCATTCACCTTGTATGTTAGGACATTCGTGACAGCGTTTAGTAGCTCGTGACCTCAATTTGAACACACTTGATTCATCTATCATTTGTTATAAAATCAATATGGACCACACATTTACACTTTAACAAGGCAATCCTTTCCACTTATTAGTTTGGTTACGCATAATTCATCATTTTGTCACAATCCTATTCGAATACGAAGTAAATGCGACACACGGGCAAAAAATGAAAGATTGAAGCAACTTGAGGAATTCTACTATTCGGGTAGTATTTTCTCAAATGATGGAAGAGTTAAGAGGGATATAGGACGGCGTATAATGATATGAAACAAAGTCAAGAGTGACTAAATCTGCTAAGATATCGTGCACATCAGTATTTTAGTGCCAACTTTAATGCATGGGAGTGAAACTCGGACGTGGAAAAATACTGAAAGGACAAGAATAGATGGGATAACAATGTATTACAGAATGCGGAATAAAGTAAATATGGATGAATTTGAACTTAAGGCTGATGAGTTGAATAAGACGAAGAAGAGTACTATTGTATGATTTGGGGGTAAGTGAAACAAATGGATGAACAAACACTAATAAAACAAAGATATAGCGTAAATGTGAGTAAAAGGAGTGGTAGACCAGGACCATGACACGTATGGTTGGATAAAGTGAGTTATATTTTTAAAGAAGGAAACGTAGATATTGCATGAGAAGAAAATGAGGATGTGTATCGAGATAGGAAACTCTTTTGCATTGTTCTCTCTGCTTAGCCGGAGAGGGAAATAACGCGATGGAATCTATATATACGTCTGTACTTATTTTGGGCTGTATCTTTTGATTTCATCATTTTGTTCCTCTGCAACAGTTGATAAGTACCCATTGCAACCCTTTGGTTCTCATGGACTGGTTCAGTCCTGCAGACTGATGCCTCTCGCTAAGCGCCTGGCCGCGGTCTCTGTGCGGCCCTCTCTCTCGCCTAATTAATGAGCTCCCATCCCCGGGCCGTGTGTTCCTTGTAAATACGCTGTAACGGCGCGCATCCATAATGCCGGCATTTATCAAATGTTTCTCTTCTCTTTGCCCCATGCCTGTATCACTGTTATTGTTGCCGCGTGAATGACTTGGGAAAAAATATGTAGAAAGCATCTCGTTTATACGGTGTTTTGATCACGATTCATTTTCAGGACTGGAGTATATTTCCTCCTTTTTTGATCTATAATTGTTTATGTCTTTTTTTATCATTGCTGAAATGGTTGATTATAAGAGATATCTGATTTTTTTGTTACGTGTTATATTTTCCTATGTGAGGAAACAAATATCTTACCTACCAACCTTCGTGGCTTAGTTGATAGGACGTCTTTTTCCATCCTGAGGGTTGCAGGTTCGATTCCAGTTGGTAATCATTTTTATTTTAATATATGTTTCAGTTTGTTCCTCACTAAATTCTTTTTAACATCATTCTGGTTGGTTAAAAACAAGCATTACATAATAAGACACATAGATTGTCATGTATTATATACGACGGAATTTTAGTATGAAGATTCATCTCGACACTTTTTCCTCTCAATAGTTTCTCTCTCCAGCGAGTTCTAAGCCAGTCCCTATAATTTCATTTATTTAGTTTTGTCAAGTTGTTAGGAAAAGATTGCTACCAGATTGTTATACAATACAGTGCTAAATAATTGTATCATGCGTTTATAGAGCTGTACAGAACGTAGAAATTATGTATTATAGTAAATATTTTATTTTAAACCGTTTATATCGAGACCTTTCATCTCGATATTAACTCGGTGTGGTCTCGGAGTAGTTTTTTTAGAATTATGATATGTGGATATGATTGGAAGCAATTAAACATCCGGTCATTAATAGGTCAAATGTGATTACATGAATTATTTGCATCCAAATATAAAAACAAAGACTATTTTTTATAATAAATACTACAACAACAATTTTCAACAACAAATTTGACAACTTATGAATTGTGCTCTGTCCAATGCGAAGAATTCGTTTTAAATAGGTTAAATGCCAATCGATTACAATTCCGGTTTATTTTTTAATGTCTCGATATTCGATGAGTTATATTTTGTAAAATGATTTTCTATGGATATCTAATGGAGAAATGAGCTATATTTTTGAGACATTTATCTAAATGAGGATATAAGTTCGTTTGTTAGGATGTACACAGACCCACAACAGTGACACTGGGCCAGATTGAGTCGGTTCTAACAAATTATTTATTGAAATTTATTTATTAAAACACTTAATTGTGGTCTTCAAAGATCTTTGTTGTCGAGTTGGAAGATAACACTTGTCTTCCAACTCGGAGATTGTGGATTCGATTACTTATGAACTCATTTTTTTTAAATATAATTAGGTCTTGTTTTCACTTCAGGCACCTTTAACATGTTTTTGATAAGCCGGAATAGATTGCTATTTGGCAATTAGGTCACTGGGTTGTACTGTATATCACAAAAATGTAATATAAAAGTTAAATATACAAATGGTGTGTTTATTGTAAATACAGCAATCTCTTCCAACCAACCAAGTACCATTATTCTTATGAAAAGTAGACGTGCTATTAGTATTTGACATTTGCGGGTTCCTTTCCCGTTGTTAAAAAGATTATTTTAAATGGTTTCAGTCTTGTTTTTATTTCAGGTTCGTTTAACACCGTGCTTGTTGGTTGAAACAGATTACCACATGACAATAAACGATAGTCCATATAATACAACATATTTTGATTTATCCTTTCACCTGAATTTATTTAATGACGTTTAAGAATTGTTTTTTTTTTGGCACTTGTGACACGCATCAAAAGTGCCAAAAGTAATCGGGTCGATATTCCATCATACCGTTTTTTTACAAGTCTCTGTATACTCGTACAATTCTGAATAAAAAAAGGACAGGGTAGAAGGAATAAACCACTCCCGGATACAGAGTCCTCCCTAAGGTTGCCATAGAATTAAGTAGACCGTAAAATTGTAACGAATAGTCCATCGGAATTTTTCTAAAGGATATATGTGGCGAATGCGTAGCCTTTTCATGTCAAGACATTTTTTTTGCTAATATAAAGTTGTTTATTTTTGCAAAGGAATAAATAAAAAAATATTTGGGTTCATACGGTAGCGTTATTTGCACATGTTTTGCAATGTTTGTTCGAAAGTTGTTTTATTTACACCCCAGTGGAATCTGGCTTGAAAATTTGTAAATAAGATAAAATTCTTAGTTAGGTGTTTTGAGTAATGGATAATGCTGTAGGATATTTTTAGTGTATTTGTATTAGTAATGAAAATATGTTCATTTGAATGATATTTTTAAGTATATCAGCATTAGTAATGAAGATATGTTGAAGAGCGTGTCATTCATTTGTATGATATTTTTAAGCATTAGTAAATGAAGACATCTTGAAGAGCGTATTATTCATTTGTATAATATTCTTAAGCATATCTGCTTTAATAACGAAGACATGTTGAAGTGTGTTATTCATTAGTATGATATTCTTAAGCATATCTGCATTAGTAATGAAAACATGTTTAAGAGCGTGTCCTTCATTTGTATGATATTCTTTAGCATGTCTGCATTAGAAATGTTGAAGAGCGTGTAATTCATTTGTATGATATTCTTAAGCATATCTGCATTATTAATGAAGACATGTTTAAGAGCGTGTCATTAATTTGTATGATATTTTTAAGCATTAGTAATGAAGGTGTGTGTTATTCATGTGTATGATTTTCTTAAGCGTATCCGCATTAGTAATGAAGACATGTTTAACAGCATGTCATTAATTTGTATGATATTCTTAAGCATAGTTATAGTTCTGGTTTTCGGCGAGTCTTCCGATTCTTTGGACACATGTTCGTGACCAAGGGGACAGTTAGGAGAGGTTTGTGATCACTGGAAGCATAGATGGATGACGCATATAGTTAAGGAAGAGCCCCAAATGCGTTGGACTGATCGAGTGAGAGACGCAACTGGACTAACCTTCGAGCCACAGAGTGCAGATATGAATGAAAATGAGCCGTCAGAGGTTATCACAGGAGTCATAAGCTACACGACTAGATGATGATGAACAAAGTGATTCGGGATAAATGTGAACTGAACAAAGTGATTCGGGATAAACGTGAATTGAACAAAGTGATTCGGGATAAATGTGAACTGAACAAAGTGATTCGGGATAAATGTGAACTGAACAAAGTGATTCGGGATAAATGTGAACTGAACAAAGTGATTCGGGATAAATGTGAACTTAGGGCTAGTGTGTTGAGTAAGATGAAGAAGAATAGAACAGTAGAACTATATCTTTAGGAGAGTCTCTCCTCTAAACGCCGCTACATAAAATGTCCTTTCATTACTATTTTTATATTTTGAAAGAAATTAATGTGAAGGAAGGAAGACTAAGGAAAGTATGATCAGATCAAAATAATGATGTTTTGAAAGAAGGAAATTAAAAAAAATCAGTAATCGCAGGAATCGTTTTAGAAGGTGTGTAGATGTCGAACGATATGTCTCGAGGTAGGAAAGTCTGGGGCTATGTTTTCTCTGCCTACCTTGACAAGGAAATGGCGTGATTTTATCTATGCATGAATTTTTTTTTCATAGATTTTAACTGTCACAACTTCTTAAATTCAAACGGGATTACTTGCGAAGCCAAAAATCGAATATTCCTTCTCCATAATTGGGTGAATTCCTCTGAGTCAGGTTTAAATACCTGGAAATTGGTTGGTAAATCTTAGAATTGGCAGCCGAATTCTAGAAAAGAAACGATAATTAAGGATTTTTTTGCTAGACTGCGTCTAGAATTGGCGACACATTATCCAAACAAATCAGGCCGTGACTAAGCTGGGTAGACGCATTGGACAAATTGTGGAGCGTTATTTTTTTGGTTAGTCCTTTTTTGCTCTTAAATTATTGTACTAGAAATTGAACGTTAATTTTTTACAGTTAAATTTTTTAACAGCAGCAGTTTTTTACTTTGACGATATTTAAATTTAGATAAAAATAATAAATTATGTATCAAGTTAAAAGGAAAATAGATTCTTAAAAATGCATTGTGAATTATTTATACAAATACGTTTTGTTAATCTTTATGATAATCTTCAGCATACCTATTTATTATTTATGTATTTATTTAACATTTCATATACAATTTGGCGGGTTTATTACCAGGCGGCAATCTCTTCCAACAAACAAGACAACCGTATGTGTGTAAATAAAGCAAGTTACATGGTCGCGAAAAATATTCATATTTATGAAATTTAACATTTGGACATAAACATTTGAAAGTAAAAGTGAGATATCATCAATCAGAGAAGAAGGAAAGGATGGTGGAGAGGACAAAAAAATCAGGAATGAAAAACGTTACATAACTGACTAGAAATTAAGAGTTTTTTCAGTCGCTTCTTAAAGCATGCCAATGACGGAGCGAGTCTAGCATTCATTTTTCAATGGTTCCAGAGTCTCACTGTATGGCCAGTAAAGGACGACGTTAAAAAAGAAGAGCGGTGAACTAGGATTACTGGGATATCTGCATTGGTAATGAAGACATGTTGAAGAGCGTGGCTGGGAGGAATTAAAATACCACGTTGTTTTCATTTGTAGAGCCGAGTCGACGTTAGAACTTCTGTAAAATTCAGTTCGAGTCGTACGTACTTGCAATACTATTTATCATACACAGAAAACTTAGAGTGACTGACTATCTATGACCTTAATCAGACAGTTGAATTTTTTTTTGGTTCGGTATTAAATTCTAAGCATGTGGAAAAAACGAGCGCGTTATCAATTGTTATCAACGGAGTTCGTCGAACCTAAACTTTATTCTTTCAAAACAATTTCTTCTTTCAAAAATTGGTTCGCTTGATTCGACCACGGTTTGCTTTATCTGCACTTCTTCCAAGTACAGTACTTATAACTTTTCGTTTAGTCATTCTATCATCGTACATACTCTTGACATGACCAAACCATCTATTCACTTTTTTTCTTTTCGATCCACTTTAGCCAAACTATTGTATACAAAAAACTTTTGGATACAACCGAATTAAATAAAGCAATTCCATGTAGCATTCATAAGACATGCCCAAGACATTATAAAATCACCTAATCTAAAAATGATCCTACTTTGTATACCATATATCCACAAAGGCGGCTCTTTCTCCGTTATGAACGGGTGGATACATTTGAAGTTGATGCAGAGCGCTTTCTTTGAGTATGCCGCCCTCCACGCATGCTTGCGTCTTCTCATATGCGTCTGTCTGGGCATGCAGGCCTTACAGCACCGTCATACTACACAATGGGTGGCGCCTGAAAGACAATTATGAGGTATGATGGCTCACTTTCATCATACGGAAATAGGAATAGAAAAAGAAGAATGTGAAATATGAAATGTACGTGATATGAGGTGGATCATGTTAATATGCAGGATTATTTATAACATGCTTTGTGAGCCTTGTGTAAAAAATACTTCAATCTCGATTTCCATGGACTAGTTGGTGAAACAGCCATTATTATTAATTTATTTAATTTCTTACATCTGATGCGGGTTTGATCCAATCATATTAAATAACAAGAAAAATAACTGAAAGTTTAAATTTTGCATAATGACAACAGGAATATGACTCATACTTCCCTGTGAAACGACTCATATATCATATATACAAGTTTATTAACAAGTTATATCCTCAATTTATCTACCGAGACGTGCAAGACATCGATATATTTATATTCAGTCAACAGAATTATTCCGTGTCGAGTAATGATGCTCTTAACAGTTCAGTTCATAAATAAAAGACAGAAAACAATCTTAATTCGGGATGGCGTAAATAATTGTTCGGTATATTAAACAAAAGTTTGTCAATCAGTAAACGGTTTGCTATTTTTCCCGTTATTAGCAATTTGTTTATGTTTAAGCAGGTATGTATATCTCCTCTAACGCATAAGGTGTATAGATGTGGAAGAAGCAAAATATGTGTGTCGAGATAAGAAAGTCTGGCACTTTGTCTTCTCTGCCTACCTCAGCAGGAAAACGGTGATATGGTGTGTATGTACGTATTATATTATGCTTATCGTATATTTTTATACGACACAATGATAGGCAGTTCCTCGTGATCAAGTTTGATTTTCAGTCATCCTGTGGATGGAAGACGCCTGCGCCAGTATTGGTTTGTTGTGTATAAGCTGTTGCTCTTCAGCAAGCACCCAGCTTTGACAAATTGGACCCAAAGTTCGAATGACAAGGATATCAACTTTTCAAGCAGGTTTTTGTTTTGTATTAATCTATTTGGTCAATAATACTTTTTTTAGTGAAATTTGGAAGTTACAAAAAAGTAATTAAATTAAGTAAAATGCGATAGAAATATGAGTAAAGCGGAAAATGTGTAAAAACAATATATGACAGAAAAAGGAAATCGAAAACAAATTTGGCAAAACATAAAAAACGCGTCACGCGACTAAATG
Organism: Odontocerum albicorne; assembly: GCA_949825065.1. Taxonomy (NCBI): domain Eukaryota; kingdom Metazoa; phylum Arthropoda; class Insecta; order Trichoptera; family Odontoceridae; genus Odontocerum; species Odontocerum albicorne. The sequence goes on from OX463858.1 coordinate 17,532,367, forward strand.
AATTATTAAAAAAAAAAGAGACGGAAGTAAGAATCCATGCAAAGTGCATGTATGTGACAAAAACAAAAGATGCTTGACAGAACAGTGGAGATCTATTTTCTCTATCTACCCTAATAAGGACGTGGTGTAATGGTGATGATTATGTGAATCTATTACATTTCATTATAACACCTCTGTAAAACAATTGTGTGACTGGTTGGATGATATTATTACTTAACAATAAACAAGCCATAAATTAATAAAGAAATTATATTTTCACTTACTTTGTATACAATACAACATGGCGTGTGTTGTTATGCGGCGATTCCTTTTAACCAGACAGGGAACCCTTTTCTTAAGAACCTGGATAGGAACTGAAATCGAACCGGCAAAACCTGGGTCGGAAGACGGGCGTCTTATCAATTATGAAAACAGGCATAATTTATGTCACTATAGGTGTGTAGTGTTTATATATAATCATTAATTTTAATAAGAACTCCCAAAAAGAGTTGTTTTCAAGTGGTCCTTAAAGCTGTATACGATATCCATATTTCTAACACTTAGAGGCAGCCATTCCACGCCACGGGACCAGCAACTGTCAATGCCCTGACATAATACCACACTCTAATGGATTAATTCAGAACAATTAATATATTCGATGAAAATGAGATCGACCTCAAAGTTTTGCTCATCTCCGAAACAACATCTTTCAGACACAGAGCCGCAAGATACGAGTACAATAGATGCATTCCATTCATATACATAAATACAAAGAGATAAATATTGAAATCAACCCTTTTTTGTGACTTAAGCTAATGAAGGCTTTTGAGAAGTTGATTGATACGACGAAGATTTATGACTGCCATAGATAAGTCTAGGAACTAACTGTCTTTAAAACGGATTGTAGTTTGGACGAAAATTCATTCTTCCAAGCGGTCGCTAAAAACAAATAATGAATATTATTACAATTTTTCTACATATAACTTTTTGTATTTCTGTGACAGAGATTTTTAGCGCACGTTAAACAAACGACCCGGAATTAGTCAATAGGGTTGGTGTATGCCAGCAGACTGCCCCTGCGAAGGAAAAAAAGATGAATTATATGACCACAACACGAATGGTGGTAGGACAAATGGACGGGGAAAAGAAAATTCTTTGGCTATGCGACATGTTCGTATTGGGGATACCATGGACCGGGTTTTATCGACAATCTTCAGTACAGTTTCATCTAAAAAGGCCAATATCTTTATTTCTATATTCCGTGAAATTAATGAAATGTTGCAGGATGATAAATAATAGTAGTAAAATAAGTTTACATTCGAATACTTTCCATTAATTCAAGCAAATATAATTATATAGAAATGAAAAATAAAAACTTAATAATTTACATTGACACGGATACCACTCCAGGAAATTTTATAATCATCATCCTGTCATGTAAATCAAGACTGAGCATCGAGACTCCCAAGATAGCCTCTGCCGACTCCCTCCATCCATCCTTGCACTCCACGGCTCGAAGGGCAGTTGTTAAGGATAGTCCAGTTGCATATCTCACTTGGTCAGTCCAACGCATTGGGATTCTTCCTGTATTATGTCGTTCTTCCACGGAAACTTTATATATTGCTTTTAAAATAAAAATTAACCTAATAAGTTTATATCTACAGTTTACATTCGATCATTTATTACAGTTTACGTTGTTTTAATTCAACAGTACTTAAATAAATCCTTAACACATAAAACATATAAACAAAGAAAAGTTCGGAAACACCTGGAACTCCTGTTCGGAGTCTACAGATATACTCGTATTTCAGAGACAATGCTTCTATATGCAAATTCCCCCCCCCCCCCTCCTGGGAATCGATTTTCCTCTTACTTGTTCATCTTAACAACATCAGGTGATTGTTTCAAAGACTTAGTGGTCTTAAAGGCCCGTTCTCACGGTTCAAGTTTAGTTGACCGATTAAAGTTGATCGAGACGACTTGAATCAGTTTTTGTTCACACGGTTCAAGTTTAGTTGACCGATTAAAGTTGATCGACAAAAGTTGAATACGACAAATCGATAAACTCAGCGGGCATCCGGCGATTTGTTGATGACTCATAACTTGAACGATATAAAAAGTTGATCGACTCTATTAAAACAAAGGTTCTCACTACAAATTTCATTCAACTTTTGTTGATCAACTTTAATCGGTCCGTTCAACTTGAATTCACATGTTCACACGTTTCGGGCCCGTTCTCACGGTTCAACTTTAGTTGACCGATAAAAGTTGACCGACAAAAGTTGAATGCAATCTCTATTGAGAACTTTTGTTTCGATAAACTTGATCAACTTTTTAAAAAGATTGACCCAGTCAAACTTTATCGTTCAAGTTATGAGTCATTCGTCATTTGCTAGAATTGCATTTGCATTTAATTTTCGTCAGTGCAGTATTATGGCACCACTGTTTGCGTGGAAGATTCCATTTTCATAATAATAGTGTATATCCAGGTAAAGGAGTTTTGAGAAAAATAAGATTTTGTAAAATTTGCTTAGATTAAATAAATACCATTGCTATCATTTTAGAAGCAGTTTTATTTTAAAAATATAATTATTTCATAATATTGGAACGTAATAATTAAGAGAAAATAAAAGTTTTTATTAAGTACAAAAACATTTTAAATCGTGTGAATAAATGGAGATACTTCACTATTATTCTGAAAAAAAGTGAAAATATATATGTTAACAAAAACATGACAAAGCATTGTGGTATGATTTTATCTGTAACTAATACAAAAATTTTATTGGATTCATTATTAATCGTATATTATCTCATCATCAGAATCTCTATCCTTGATTTCTGACATAAATGAACGTGTTTCTAGTTCAGTAGGTAGGTTTTTATAAAAATTAGCAAAATTAGGTGGGATGAACGATAGTAAATTCATCATGTACCTTTTTTTGGAAGAAGAAATGGATCTTCTGGAATTGTATAATAAATTTTGGTGAACATTTGATAGAACATCGAATCGTCTTCCGGGACCTCTTATGTCTAAATTCACTGAATAAAATCTACCTCTGTATTGAAAGTTTCCTTAAATTTAAAAATCATGGGAGACGACGTCTCATATCGAAGCCATCGTATTTTTAGCCAATTAAAATCATAACCACAAACTGTTTTTTTTTCTATTTGTAACAGAATCCTCCAGATTTTTTGTAGGTAGAAATTCAGTTCTGTGTACTTCTACCACTTTAAACTTGGGCAGTTTTCGTTTTGCATTTTTTATGATTTATATCCAGTATTTGGGCCCAAAAATATAATTATGACTGCGGCTTGATTTTTCGATAATCCCGAACTCCGCATCATTGGGCAAGGAATAGTGCCCAGGAAGTAAAAAATTGTGATCAATAGTTTCTATGGCAATGTTAGTATCCCGAAGTAACTTCATTAATGATAAAGTAAGTTTTATATTTCTATTTTGTCCAGTGCATGAATCCGAATACATAATAATGTGTTTGTTAGACGAAGCATTTTCTTTATGTATTTTATTAACACTGACGCAATATCTTGAGATCCACGCCCACCTTTTGTTTCACCCCAAGTATACATATATCCCACTCCATTATTAAAACAATGAATGCCAAAGTTGTAAATATAAAGATTTCGTTTGTAATATGTAATAGATGTTGTGAGCTTTGGGAATGGAAGAGCTTTTTGGAGATCGAAAGTAATAACGTAACTTTGAGTTATTTCATTTTTATAATCCATTTTCAAACATTCTCTATGTTAGCTTGTCCTGCCTTCCGCAAATGTAGATGTTTTTCATTTATGATACTCGTAACATTCTTCAACTCCGGATTAACCTCTACTTTCATTTTCATTTCTAATTCATCACACAAACGATGAGTATCTCGGTTAGGTAATTTGAAACTTGGGTTAAACTTTCTGTTAAAAATATGATAATAATATTTGAATTTTTCGGTTCGATTCCATTTTCTTCGTATTGTCCCTTATACAAATCGTACATTTTGCGGAGAGTCAATGCCGGATTCAAGTGGTTTCTGTTCGAATTCTGTACTCTGGAGTAATGGCTTTGATAGGCTGGAAAGGAATTAATATGTGCAACTATATTGGAATCATCTAGTTTTCTGGTGGAAGTTTTTCCGCGTTCGTCAACAGTTTCCTGAACATTTTTTCTTGGAAATACATATTTACTATATAGCCTGCCATCGCTTATTTGAAACGTATTTAAGAAAAACGTTTTGCATACTTCGACACTTTTATCTTCCAATTTCAAAAAGTAAGAAAATGAAATTGTTTTCCCTTAACGTGAGTTATCCGCGGGACGTTTGCGGTGCGGTGTACTAGTTTAGATTAGACCAGGCCGAAAATAAATGAATTTTGAATACCATAATCACCTAATTTCCAAAATGAATTAAAATTTTGTTTCCTCTCGTCTTCTTTTATTTTTTCAATGCCTTTTTTATGCATTTGCAATCTTTGTTTACAAATATTTTTTTAATCACAACATTTGCTTTCTTGGTGACATATTCTTGGCCACAGTTTCGTAATCTTTTACGTTGATTAATTTTCCACGTAGCTGGACGTCTTAACATTTTCTTAGTTTTCTTGACCTCTTGACCTTCATTTTCCTGATTATCATCAGCTTGTTGGTTTATTCCTGACATCTGCTCGGCCTCAGATGCATCTAAAAAATAGTATAATAACAAATTTCATGCCCCCTAACTTTACGTTTTAAATATGTGAAATTTAGATAAATAATTAAAATATGTTAGCTTTTTAAAGGTGGGATAAACATAATACGGTCAAAAACATAAACTTTAAATATTATCATCTCTATAAAGTGCTTTAAAATACTCAATGTTGGAATTATAAATGTTATTTTCAAAACGACGTTTCTTACGATTTTTGCTTATGTTAAATAAAATTGTTTTTAGTTCTTCTTTTAACAAAATAGTTATTGTCTGCACAACTTCACACACAACTGCTTTCGACGCCATTTTTAATTAACTGAATAGTTTCAACTTGAAAGCAAATGGCGACACTTGAACGATAAAGTTTGACTGGGTCAACTTTTAGTTGATCAACTAAAAAGTTGATCAACTTTATTAAAACAAAGGTTCTCACGTCAAATTTCATTCAACTTTAGTTGATCAACTTTTATCGGTCAACTAAACTTGAACCGTGAGAACACGCCATAACTAAACTGCACCTGGATTTCAACCTAGGGGTTGGAGGTTGGTTGTTAGGGTCTGTGAATCTTCTGTTGGTTGAATTTGTCAGCTCTGTTTCTAATGTTTATCGAAGGAGCAATTCCAGCGACGATGTGCGCCTTATTTAATGGGACTGGTTTAAGGTAACTCGAGATCGTTTGTTTTGTTCAAAGCTACATCAACCTAACCGAAGTGAAAAGCTGCATCCACCTAACCGACGTGAATTACTTATGTTTCTACCGCATCAAAACACACCTGTCCTTTCTGGCTACTCTAGAAAGGACAGGCGTATTTTGCTATCGAATAACATAAGGACAGTTCTGAAGTGGACATAAAGTTTTACACCCCAAGATGAACTCGTCACTTCACCATACTTGGTCACTTAACCATACTCATCAGTATGTTGAAGTGACTAAAGTTGTACAACAATCTTAACTAAATCTCATAAAACAATTTGTTTAATTTTATTTCCATTATGGAATCTGGTAAATATACTTCCTTTGCAAAAATCTGTTGCTAATTTTCGAAATATTTGAATATTTTTGTTTTTCGTATCTTGTCTTTTCAATCATGAACTTGTGCTACGCTCAAACAGATATTGTTTTGGGTCTCTTGTCTTTTCAATCATGAACTTGTGCTACGCTCAAACAGATATTGTTTCGGGTCTCTTGTCTTTTCAATCATGAACTTGTGCTACGCTCAAACAGATATTGTTTTGGGTCTCTTGTGTTTTCAATCATGAACTTGTGCTACGCTCAAACAGATATTGTTTGTTGGCAGTTGACCGCCCTTCTTTTTTTACGTCATCCTTAACTGTTCATGCAATGAGACTCTAGAACCAGTTAGAAACTAATGTTAGACTCACACCATCCATTATTATGTTTTAAAAATCTACTAAAAAAAAACACTAATTTCGATTCAGTAATATAAGGTGTTTCATTCCTGATTTTTCTTTCTGCTCTATGATCCCTTCCTTTTCCTTTGATTGATGAAATCTCCCTTTTATTTTTACTATGGGATGTATATATTCCGCATGAATTTTGTAAAGGTTAATCATTTCAATATTTTTTTAGCGATCATATAACTTTCTTTATTGACTTTTGTTCATTGGTTGGAAGAGATTGCCACCTGGCAAAAAATCCGCAGGTTATTCGATAGTGAAATTTTAAATAAATTAATATTAATTGGCGATTGCGTATTGAAGAAGAATTTTTTTCTTCGTAATAAGTTACTAGAGAGTCAAGTGAGGAGACTACAGCTGACACACTGATTCTAACAAGTTGTAGGAGAATAGGTGCTAAGAGGATATTTGGCAGAAGTTCCTGCAGGCAACCAAGATCCATCCTAAATTGTAGGGTTGATGATGGTCATGGAAAGTTGTGTCTACGTGTGCCTTCTTCCATTAAGTAAATAACGTAATTAAAATAAAGAAAGATTCCTATTTCGCCTCTGATGTAAGTAAAGTATTCGCACACGTTCGGCATAATCAATCAAAGCAAGGCTCTAGATTCCCTGCGAGGCACGTGGAACTTTTAAAGTCACAGGACGTGTACGGAAAGAAAATAAAAACAGGAATAAGTTTGGATTTGCAAAATAAACAATGCTATTCGCAATTTTATTACAAAATATAGTTTGAACGCATATTCACAAAAATACCTCGAAATTTAAGGACTAACATAGTAACTTTGTAAAACCTATACATTTAAAGGCATTTAAGAATTATTATTAACAATGACGGACGTATGATATGTGGACAGGTATTACAAAGGAACTCTGCGAAGCAAACTTCAACCAATATAAAACATATAAGCACATTTTATATACAACCAATGTAATATGATCATATCACACCTTATTATACAACTAACGCCTTCATTCTCGAAGAACTGAGAATCACCGACAGATTGTCGATAATATGTCTTCGACGAGATCTCCGATTCTTTAGGCATATTGTTCGTGGCCAAGGAGACAGTTTGGAGAGGTTTGTGGTTACTGAAGGCGTGGAAGGACGGCGCACAAGAGGAAGAATCCCAATGCCTTGGACTTACCAAGTTAGAAACACAACTGGAATACCCTTAACAATTGCCCTTCGAATCGCCAAGTGCAGGGATGGACAGAGAGGAATCGTCAAAGGCTATCATGGGAGTCACGATGCTCAGTCATGAGCTTAACGACAGGATGATGATAATACATTCCTAGAAAAGTTGAATGTGAGAAACTGTAGCGTATTTTCACTTTTATATGACGTTCTTTTTCGCCACCCTATCATATCTTGTCAAAAATGTTCAATGACTATAATCACACACTTGCATGACGCTCCAGCAGAAATTGTCATTTTGCTTTTCCATTCTGTTAGATTCTAGATTCAGCTAATTTAAAACTCGCATCATCGTTGACATGCTGCAAAAGGTGAATTATTAAAAGTATTAGCCTTTTTTCAATGTAGATCAGTCGATATAAAACTGTGGAGATGGAACGAAAATCGGAATGCAAAAAATGATTATAAATGTGTGTTAAAAGTTTGTTCTGAGTTATATTCCCTTGGATCCACAACATCAATTGACCTGACGCTGGGCTATGAAATAATATGCCGCATTGCGAAGAAGTGACAGCTTTTGAAAAATCAGGAACAGGGTTTGGCAAAATAAGAAGCTGATTTGTACTACCGAAATTTGAGTTTACAAAGCCTGCTACTTTACGGTGGGGTAACGGGAGGGGAAATACAAATGGTTTTCAAGGAAGGTAAATTCCTTCCTTTCGAGATGCTTGAGAACTTATTTGTGCAATGTGATGGAGTCACCAATGAGAGTACAAAACACGTATCGATATGTCCTTTGATTTACCTTCCCAAAGGAGAAGCAATATCATTGACTGTGACAAATAAGGCATATGGAGAGCTTATATACTGCTTATCATATGGAGAGCTTATATACTTGCTTATCATATGGAGAGCTTATATACTGCTTATCATTAGTTATAGTGCTTTAAAAAAAATCCTGCCTTACGAAATACTTTACCAGATTAATGCTGTCGGTCGTCAGGGAATATTAATGTTCTGGCCATCGGAACTGTGAGTTAGATCTAACAAGACTGTGTGGTTGCTGAAGTGCAACAGATTACACCCGCAGGCATCTTCCATTCGCGGGATGGCTGACAATTAAACTCGATAACGAGGGATTGCCTATCGTATCGTAAGGAGTGCTATAGGACGTTCTCTATGGAGAGTTTTACATTGCAATGAGAGGTCATCATCTTCGTTTGAAAGATGTATTTAAAAAGACCTTAAAAGTTGTTAAACTCTCTGGGATTCTGGGAAAAAACCTGTTAAACTCTCTGGGATTCTGGGGAAAAAACCTGATAAACTCTCTGGGATTCTGGAAAAAAAAACCTGATAAACTCTCTGGGATTTTTTCGTATCATCGGAAATCAAACTCAAAACCTCGGATAGAAGTCAGGGGTCTAACCTACTAAGTCACGGAGGTTGTCTTTCGTTCATTTAGTTGTATGTACTCGTACATAATACTTAAACCTTGTTTTTTTTTAGAAATCCGGCTTTCGCTCGCCACTATTTTCCTATATCTCGAAAACCCCCAGCTTTAAAGCAATAAATTGCCCAGATTAGTTTACATTTAAGTGTCAAAAATAAATAAATAGAAAAAAAAATATTTTAGTAATATCATGCTTTTACACATATTCTTTAATATTCATACCTCTCACTTCACTCGCTCTATCTACATTAGTTTGTTCATGTTATGACCCTGCTACTTTTCCGTAACATATCTCAAGATGTAAGTAGAGTCATTTTCTTAAACGTCGGAGGAATGTAAAGAAAAACCAGTGGCTTAGCAAAAAATGTGGCGATACAAACCCGTGTGGGGGTTCGTAAGGGGAGTCGAATTCCGGGGTGATGGGGTGACCGGAGGAATTGTGACCCCCCAACCATAAACGCTAGCCTCCTCCCCCCCCCCAGTTTCTGTATAGACCGACATTTATATTAGACTTTCTACTTTGTCCGTTGAAAATAACCTAAGTGTTATGTTACGAAATGCGATTGTTTTTTTTGTTCATTATTTTAATAAAAAAAATGACAAGACTCAATCAATATTATCAAACCAAGTAAGTTAAGGTGATCGAAACACGTGTTGCGATTTTATAACCCATCTTGTGCGAACAGCACAAAATCGGTTATAAAATCAAACACTGAAATTAAGAAGACTTTTTTAACTTATATTGTACAACCTTTCGTTATCTATAAAACAATCTGGCCGGCTTATCACCCTGTGGTCTCTACAACTGAACCGAGGGATTTAAATGAGCCTTGAGGGAAAACTAGACATTAAACTTTTTTGAAAGAATCTGGATACCAAAGACAATCAAAACCACCACCATCTAGTTGGAAGACATTCGTTTTAGAAATTAGGCCACGGAGGACGATCAAGATTTCGAGAGCTTGGTGACATTTTGTGGCGTTCCTACGCTCCTGGCTGAGCAGTCCATCTGTGCTATTTAATTCCTGCTACCATGCGAAAGAAGAATGAGTGGGATGGTGATGGTGAATAAAACTCATCCTGTGGCGTGGAAAGTTCTGCCTTTAAGTGTAAAATATATGGGTAGAGTGTGCAGCTTTAGGAAGCACTTGAAGACACTTTTGGAAGGTGTTACCAAAATATATTAATATATGGTATATGACCACTAAATACATAAATAATATATGAACACCTAAAGCCAATGTGTTGATATCACATATCGGAAGATCTACAAAGGTTTTTTTGTAGTTCATTTTTTCTTGGGAAGTTTTCTGCTGTTTTCTTACAAAATGTGTTTTTAAAAACATTGACTATTGTATCCACCATCTTCCTATCCTTACACAAAACTTTTTTTTATAGTGCAACCTCGGTACTCTAATATTTCTCATCTAGAACAATTCAGTTCTCGAACATATAGTTTTGTTTTGGTTCTCGAACATAATTTGGTTTCCGAACATACTCGTATATTCTTCAAGACAATGACATGTTTCACTTGAGAAAAAAAAATAAAACGATGACGAAAACAAACCTCATTGGACAGGTTTTTGGTGAGACAGAAAAGAGGAGAAAAAAAACTAGAATGACAATCACCTGACGTTTTTATGCAAGGTGACTCCCTTTCCAAACAATAACATCTCTCCTCTCCTCCTGCCTCGCCACCTTCCACTTACGCCATCAGCTCTCCTCAGTACATGTCAAGTGCAGTTAATTTTTTTATTTATTTAATCTATTTATTGTGTTTCTTTGTTGTGTATTTTTGAGGGTTTAGAATGGATTTATCTAATCCATTACTTCCTTTTGGAAAATTCGATTCGGTTTTCGAACAGCCTTCTGGATATGATTAAGTTTAAAAAATGAGGTTTCAACGAGAAATTATCATTATGATATTATTACTGTAAATAAAAATTGGTTCGATTTCTGAGTTCGAATACCCTTGAGAGGAGAGTCCATTCTCTAAACGGCGCTGTATAAATTGTCTTATAATAATGATTAAAACAACCTTTGTGACCATAATTAGTAAGAGGGCTGTTTCCAGCCCCGGGGGTTGCAAGTTCGATACCCACCGGCATCTAAAATAATTTAAAATGTATTCTAGTTTGTTTTTAACTTAAAGCCTCTTTAATAGATTTCTGGCTGGCTTGACAAGATTGCCACATGATAATAAGCCCGCTTATTTGTACTGTATACAGTGAAACTGTAATGTTATTCAATAACCTAGATTATTGCCAATACTCTGGTGAAGTAAGCTTGTTATTCAGTATTTGTATCCAAAATTTAAACATACCATACACGTATGTGTAACATACGTTCAGAAATAAATTCATTTGAATTTATTTTGGATCTAATTGTTGTGGAAAAGTCGTTTGTTATTAGTGGAAAAACTGTAATTTATTGTTAAATATGAAGTTCCACAAAGTCAGAGCGTTACTTATTCATACATATATACTATCACGCCATACCCCTTGTGAGGTAGGTAGACATGACAGTTTTCTACACTTTTGTCTCCATGTAAACAGCTCTCGCCTCGTTCACATTTTTAAATCTCGTCATACACGGTCTTTTTTTTCGTATTATTTACCTTTCCCCAGTTAAAATGTAGCCAGCTTTGTAGTTCACCTCTTTCCTTGTTCTACTCCTCTCCCTCCCCTCTCACCAAATCATTTCAGGAATCCTTATTCTCCTTAAAACATACAAGTCTTATTAACAAATAATGATTATGCTCTATAAAAATGAACCTATGAAAAACAAAGCACTCTTGAGGTGATATTTTGCTAAGAAATAACGAAGCTATCTGTTATCAAAATATTTTAAGCCTCCTTTCCATCATACAAGTATGAATGAACACTCAAGATTTCCCCGAAGAAAAACACACTAAACTACCCCTGCTTACAAATAGGGAATTTTATATACTTTTTCAGTTGGAAAGGGGGAGGGGGGTGCTCGCCCAAGACACGCGCGTCTGCCTATTTTCCACGCAATTTCACCCGTCGTCCAGTTATGGGGCGCGCAATAAAGTTACATGTCCATTGTGCTCCGCCACTGCTTGGTACAGTGCCGGCGTTAGACACTTACCCACTCGCAGAGGGGCAATTTTTATGAGATCTAATTAGTATTTTTTACGAGAAGTTTATTTTATAATAGAAAATGATAAATATTGGAGATTGTAAAGGACATTATTCAGAGAAATTTATTTGAATATTAGAAAAGCATGCATCAACATGCATGGCCGCGCGTTAACGCACTGGAAAAAAAATATTTTTGATACAAAGACAAAAAAATTACGTAACAAATTTTCTAAGGTCATCGATGATTAGGAGAAGGAAAGGGAAATCGGAAAGAAGGATGATGGAAAACCAGGAAAACATGATTTATCACTGAGGAGAGATGTAATTTTTTTATTCGATCCTGTAGGTAAAAAAATGTTAAGTCTGTCAAAAGGGCATTTTATGTACTTACCAAATATTTCAATATCAGAATTTCTACGCAAAACACGCATTTCTACTATATTTATTCTGCTCTTATCAATTCCTATCAATGTCCAAGCTTGACTTCTATATATCAAGGTAAGCGCTAACACAATTCTCAGTTAATACATAAATGCTTTCCTATAAAAACTATCCCCTTTTGAGTTAGTAAATTTATTCTTATATAAAAAATATATTGCCATAATTAAGGTGATTAGATTTCCGTAGACCTAATTAGTTAGATTTTTTCCCTTTATTGTCCATGAATTATTCATATGACAACACTTGGTATGAAAAAGGATATATTCTCATCCATAATATTAAATATTATAATGTTATCGACCCCCCCTTGAAATAAATGTAAATAGTCCTTGTTAAAAGATTAAGTTGTGCTTTTTGAACGGTCATGTTATGTTGAAACAATAAAGTTTGACATAAAAAACATTTTTGTATGCAATTAAGTTGGGCTTATTAGGTAATTGCGTCAATAGGGACATGTTCATAGAAAAAAAGTTAATTTATAAACGTTTTTCATTATTGTATGTATAATATTTATATTAGAAGTAATGTGTTCATTAATATATTAGTTTTAACAGTTTTTATCTTCACTGAATCAATTGATTGCAGAGTATTATGATAAGGCTTTTGCCGTTGCTGGTTGTGGCGTACAATGATTTGCCTTTAAGTATTAGATATTTGGGTGGCGTGTGTGGCATAAGGAAGCATTTAAAGATTACCTTTTTGGAGGGTTTTGTCAAAGCTTATGATTTTATATGAACACTACACTACGTCTAAAGCCGAATATGTTACTATCACGCATCGGAAGACCTACGTAGATTTTTTTGTATTTCGTCTTCCTTTGGTAAGTTGTCTGCGGATTCCTTATCAAATAGTTTTTTTCTAAACATATGCATATGCGGTAAAATATCTAACCTAATAGCTGCAGCGATCTCTTTATCCTAACACTCAACCGAGTTAGAACGCCCGTGAGGAGAGTCTGCTCTCTAAAGTACGCTGTATAAACTACCCTTTTATTATAATATTAATATTTATAATTTTTTAATATTTTAAAATCTTCTATTATACGAAATACATTGTAGGCCTCCAGTTGACTTATACGAGTATATAGGTATAAGAGCAGTATAGAAAGTAAAAGAAGTTGAGGAGGACTATAAATTATTATTTTTATATCAATTTCTCCATAATTCTCGAACCATTATAAAAAATAACGTTTTAATTTTTTTTTATGTGAAATTTACGATAAATTGTATGTATTTATTTCAACATTTACTTATTTTTAATGTTTATAAGGTATACACCTTGTATACTGGGGTGACGATAAATGACAGACAACAAAGTCAGATCCATATAATTTGAGAGTATTAATTTGAAATTACATGTTTTGTATGCCTTATTTTTCATCTAGTGTTTATATCAAACCATATAAAATTGGTTATACAAATGTCTAATTTCATATGGAGTAAGAATGGATGCCATTGTAATTACGACTTGATTTTTACGTTTTAACTATTATATTAATATCATAATTGCGGTTAAATATTGTAAAGATTGCTGTTTTCGAATAAATTAATTATTGGCAAACAGTTCAATTAAATAAATTGGTATGGATCCAAATGAAAGAAGAGTAAAAGCTTCCTGAATATACGAATATGTTCAATTATCGGAGGCAATAACGTGAGGAACGAACAGCAGATCAAGCTTATGAGCGACAAATGCAACAACAACAAATGATTGAAGACGAATCCAATAAGCGTCACGCTGCGGAAGCTCAACGAAAGCGTGATTTTCGACAAGAAAAACAACAAGAGACGGAAAAGGAAGTCAACGAGTTTTATACTGAATAATCATAGTGAATACGAGTACATGACTTTATTCAACGTTCTGAAGGAAAAGCTTGAGGTTTTTTCATCATGGCATCTTTGACGAGAACACAATCAAAATTCATGACCTTAACGAATATGGAATGTCAATTTTACCATTCTGTAAATTTTGCAGCTGAAAGATCTGATAAACTATTTGGATATTACTGCCATAGAGAAAATGTTCTTTTCGGAGAAGAATATTAACCACGCCATCCATTCCCCCAATTTTCAACGGAGTTCGTAAGCTTTTCATATTTTTCAAAACTATTAAAACTTTAAAGCAAACATTTGTCATATTAAAAAAAATTCAGTAGTTTTTATTTTTCAGACTTTCAACTTAGCAAGTCAATTTACATCTCAGGATTTTTCATGGGTTACAATTGTTTGCCATTGTTCACAATGTTCTGTAAAATACACTTGTTTCCTGTATCAAATGAATTTATTATAACCCTTTATCAGAAATTCATTGAATTAACTGTCTTATTTTTTAACTATTAACAATTTTAACTCATAAATATTATAACAGATCAATGAGGAGTTCCGTATATGATTCAACCCAAGGAATAATTTTTCCGCAATGTAGTTCTTTTAACGGCGCTCAAACTGACAAGTTTACATTTATATATTCCCAAACATTATTTAATTTAATAATTATTTTTATCATAGAATTAATAGGCACATGTAAAATATAAATAAGTAGTTAAGTATTCGTTTTAATTCGAAGCCTCAAGGTTGATTCGAGCCGAAATAAAGTAATTTTAAGTGATTTATTGCTGTTGACAATTTGTATATGATGCAAGTTTGAATACATTTTGATAACTTACAAAATAATTTTTTTTTTACAAATTCTGATGATTATTTCAATTATTTATTTTATTGTGTTAACATAACTTCAATCAACACGAGAAAAACTGTTTACATCAGCTATCTTACTAGGCTCATTGCCTGTTCTGAGAGACCTGACTTACACCTGGGAGATAAACATAAAAACAATACAACAAGTCTGGGCTACATATGTTCATCATATTGGACTCCATTTCATTGACACCCCCGTCCCCGAGCCGCTGCCCAACAAAATATGTGGTTTGGTATTTCTTGTATAGACGTCGCAAGAGCAAAATTTTCGTGCTAACTTCATTCAAAACGTACCGAATGTATATTTTTTAATCTAAGGTAATAGTTCAGCGCATTCCGTTCATCGTTTGTCTAAAATTCTTGAACGGGTTGGCGTCATTTTAAATAAAAGAAAAAAATTTTTTTTTTGGTGCTTCATCCTTTATACCTACTACAAAGAAAAAAAAGCAACATAAATCAACAGAAAATATAAGTACAGTATATGCCGATGATGCAGTACGCGATTGTTGGTGTCAAATATGGTTTAAACATTCCATAATGGTGATATGACACTCGAAGATGGTATCCGCTCTGGAAAGTAGATTCGGTTTCATATACGAGTACATACGAGTATGTACTCGTATAGAACACTTCTAATAATAATCTAGTAGATTTATTGTATTAAATGTATTAACACTTCTAATAATAATCTAGTGGATTTGTTGTATTAAATATATTAACACTTCTAATAATAATAATCTAGTGGATTTATTGTATTAAATGTATTAACACTTCTAATAATAATCTAGTGGATTTATTGTATTAAATATATTAACACTTCTAATAATAATCTAGTGGATTTATTGTATTAAATGTATTAACACTTCTAATAATAATCAAGTGGATTTATTGTATTAAATGTATTAACACTTCTAATAATAATCTAGTGGATTTATTCCCAGGTGGCCATATCTTCTAAACAATCAGACAAAAGTAAATAAAGGAAGTTAAATTTGGTATTTGAACAATGTTAATAACCACAATAAATGGGAGATATCGTGAATTGATGTAAGAAGGAAGGGATGTTGAATAGGGAAAACAAATTGCGAATAAAACACATAAGATTACTGATATAGTACTGAGATAATTCTAACACTTTTTTGTAACATTGCCAATAACGAATAAAATATAACATTGATTTAAAATAATTTTATTATTCAATTAATTACACTTAGTTGCCCTTGTTTTTACTCCCAATCCTTATGCTTTCTTTAGGCAGATTTAAATGTAAAGTTAATTTCACCTAATTCTATTAAACTTGTGTGGTGGATATATTCAAGAGCGTAGCTGGGTGAGCCACGTTTACAGCCCCTTTAACTGAACCTAAATCTGAGTTATAACCATTTGAGTAAGTTCAAAACTTGCGGTTTATCATCGCACATATTAGCAATACTATCTCGCACATGAACAATGCAGAGTATTGTAATCAGATGGACTGTTGAACCAGACAGGGACCGTTTTTTGGGTTTCGGTTCCAGGATATTCTAGTTTTTTTTTTATGATGTAAGTTAGTGTCTACGCTTCAAAATCATAGAAGAGGAACACAAAATTTGAGTACGAAAGTTGCCTTTAGAATGAGTAATTGATTCAGGTTATATATTCCATTGCTTTTGAAAAGTAACAAGTAGTTCAACAAAGTAAAAGAGATTTTCTTCCCTTCGCATTCGTTGGGGAATTTTATTCGAGGGGACATGACTATTATCAGTGGCTCTTGAATACAACTTTTCTTTTAAGTTTGCGTGGCTATCACTCATTAGGGTCTTGGAGCTTGATCAATAAATTTAAAAAAAACACAGATGTTTGACATAATATTCAATCACGAGGGATAACCTATCTGCAATTATCGTATTTTTCTCTTATATGATATGTAAAATTGGGTTTAACCTCAGTCAACTTTATGATATTTTTTTTTCTTCGGATCCTTCCTCTCCATGTCGGAGGTTGGTAATTATCATGATTATTTTTTTGTAGCTGATCTGGATAATGTATCAGTGTTACAGGGGTGACACTCTCTTAGGTTCTTCAGTAATGAGTTACTTAACATATTCTTCCTGCACTTCGTTTTTCTTGTATCTTCCTCTACAATATGACTTGGATGATTTCGTCTTTGTTTCCTCTCATGAAATACCCAAAGTAATCCAATATTCTCTTTTTAATGCAAATTACTACTTTGTTGTCTTTTTTCATGCGTTTAAGGACCTCTTCTTGCGTAATTCGCCAATTCAGGAAATGTTAAACATTATTCTGTAGCTGCACATAAAAAATGTATCTTTTTTAATTTTTTTATATTTGTACTCCGTTCTTACCTTTCGAAAATCAATATTCAAATTTAGTAATAATAATTATAAAATGACGATTTATATAGCGCTGTTTAGAGAGTAGACTTTCCTCAACAGCGCTTTTACTCAGCATTCAAACCCATTATTATTTGACAGATTATTATTTTTATATATAAGTTGAGTGTAAGGATAGGAAGTTGGTAGCTGTAACCGTTAGATTAGGCGCTTTGCCGCACCTGTGTATGTTTAAAAAACATATTTGGTATGAAAACCACAGAAAACATAGTCAGGGAAAACTAACTACAAAGAAACTTTTGCAGATCTTCCGATATGTGATTGTAACACATTCGACTTTAGGTGTTGTGTTCATATCACATCATAAATTTTGCTATGACCTCACAAAAACCGTTGTCTTTAAGTGTTTCTTATAACTTCACACAACACCTACATCTCTAACACTAAGATATAGATCAATCCACGCCACAGGACTAGCAACGGCCAAAGCTTTATCATAATACACCGGCACATTGGTTCAATTTGGAACAATCAATTTATTAGATGGAGAAGCAATCGGCCTTCAAATTCTACTATTCCCCAAAGCAACATCTCAGATACATGTTCAAAAGGTTCAATGGAGACATTAAAGGACTTGAATAAAAGTAGACAAAGTTTAAAATCAATCCGTTTGCGACATTTGATTCAGTGTATACTTGTAAGAAGAGGACGATATATTTGACTACCATATAAAACAGATTAGAGTCTAGAAATTTTGGATAATAAATAAATAAATGCTCACGGGGCTACCAAAAACTGTTAAGAACTTAAGTATGACCCAAACACTTGAACAACAGTGCTATAGTAAGCTTTCTTGTACGACTTAAAATATATGTATCCAATTAAATGTAGCCAAGTAGTTAAATATAGCATCACAATGTTGCCAAAGTTTTCCCTTTTTCCTATTTTCCAAAATATTTCCTGTCCTAAGTAGCCCGGCTTGTTCTGTAGCTGAATGGTGCTTAGAGCATTTTTATTTGTTGGCTTATCTTGCCACTACTTATGTACATATCTGGATACAGTACATAACAGTGTATGTGCGTGTGTGTTTGTATAAAAGCAAGACGTGTATAAAATGGCGCCTGTTGTATCGCCTACTCCTCTTAATACCGCAGTACAGTCGATCCAAGTGGAAATTGCATAGAAAATTGTTTGAAATCTTTTCTGTTCTATTATTTGTATGTGTAATGGAACTACATAGGTCAATGGGTGGCATACATATATCGAATAGGAATGTGTGTGCATTGTTGTATGCTGATGTTATGGTATTGTAAACGAACAATGAAGATACAGAGTCTGATAAGTAAATTGTATGAGAGATGTTAAGAAAAAAATCTGAGAATGTCATAGTGTTATAAAAATGTTAAAGAAAAAGTAAATGTGATATATGGATGAGCAATGAAAGATTTAAGTAAGTTTACTAATTCTGGATCTGTTCTGAGAGATGTTCCTTTAAGGAGTAGAACTTTAAGGCTGATTTCTTCTCCATCTAATAAATTGATTGTTCCAAATCGATCCAATATGTCGGGGTACCATGATAGAAAGTTGAATAAAATGGAACAGTTGCGAGGATATTGAACGGCTTGTAGCGATAGGAATCAACGCCAATGGGGCACTAACAGATTTATATTAGAACCGGACACTATCAAAATCAGCTAAGATAATTCATATTTTAGTTCCAACTTTGATTTATGGGAGTGAAATGTGAGTATGAAAAAATACTGAAGTGTCGAAGAAATGCTGTGGAAATTAGTGCGTTGAGAAAAATACATGGGTTGACTATGTATGACATAATACAGAATTAAGTGATTAGGGACTCCTATGTGAACTTAAGACTGATGTGTTGAGTAAGATGAAGAAGAACACTGAGACAGTGTGCATATTGATCGGAACGAATGAATGAAGAATGACTAAGAAAACAAATATTCAGCGCTAATGTTAGTGGAAGGTGGGGTAGAGGAAGACCAAAAAAAAATATGGTTGGATTAAGTAAATTAAGTTTTGAAAGAAGGGAAAGTAAGCAGTAAGAGAAATCGCAGAAGCTGTATTTAGAAGATGTATGTATGCGGAAGAGGCGAAATATGTGTGTCAATAAGATGATTTTTGTAGCTTAGTTGGTAGGACGTCTGTTTACCGATCTGGAGGTTACGGGTTTGGTTCTCTTTGGAACCCAGTTTTAAAAAAAAATTCAGTTCAATGTCTCATAAACATCTTGCTGGTTGGTTGGAGGAGATTGCTATGTGGCAGTAATCCTATAACATTATACTGTATAGAAAGAAAATATTATACATGATTGGGTTCGGATGCTGCTATATTTGCTAGACGTGATTTGTTTAATATTAGGGGTATCGATTCCCTAGCACCTTTGAAAAGAGTTTGTTCTTTAAACAGCGCTATGTAAAGAGGTCATTGAATTTAAATTGAACCAAGATATAAATGTCTAGTGCACTTTCTTCTTCTGCACTTCTTTCTTCTTTGTTTACACTCCTACAGGATTTAATATTTCTAATGTCAGCAATCCAAATCTTTATTTCCCTTATAAAATAGTATCCTTACGTGCCTAGAAGTATCCTTACGTGCCTAGAAGAAACCTTGTAGGATAGTCACGGGTTAAAACCGAGGCTACATGCTATATTTCAATATACAGGCTAGCCTTCGAGATGGTCTTGGATATACGTTTTGGTTGAAAAACTATCACATAGGGAAGCAATACTATTGAGTATTTCTCCGACTATCATGTTCACCCAGAAATGGCTCTTCTGTTCTGTTCACCCGGAATTGACAGGGAACGTTAGCGGGTAAATGAGGTTATTATTCTTCTCAGCGAGACTCGCTTTCTTGATGAGGGTAGCATTGTCCTGATTATCATAAATTGGTTTATATAGTCATGTCTGATGGTACGAACGTCAAGTACTGTAATCACTAACTTTGTATTGTGCCTTCTTTTATATTCCTCACTGGTAATGGCATTCAAATATTTTGAATTTTGCTGTATTTTTCAAGTTGTTGATATTTTCTATATTATTAAATATTAAGTAAATGTTGCTATTGATTGTTAAGAATACACGAGTCAATGGCTCAATGAATGAGGCCAAAGACAATGTTGTATGTCAGCCACGATCTTCAAGGTATCTGTATCGCTAATTCGGGAATACTCGTATTGAAGGGTAACTAACGAATGAATGAATCAAGCGATATCTTTTCTTGATAATTTTTCAAATATTGTATTTCTTTGATTAAGAAAATATTATTTCTTTCATGTTAGAAAATTGTCCCCACGTTATAACCTCACGTTTATCGCCACCGAAAGACCGTTGGACCGTTATACCCAGGCCGTTTGTCAGTGACAGATCTCGTGTGTGTGGGGGCGGGGTGTGGGCGGCTCAGCCACCCCACCCTTGGGGTGGTGGGGAGAGGTCGCTCAGGGTGGGATGGGCGGGGGTTGAGCTTTGTATCCGGGAAAGGGGGTGGTGGGATGCCGCTCCACAATGCGATGGTCCGGGCTGAGACTAGCGCCGCTAGCGACACCGGCGAAGCGATAAACTTTCCCAGATGGACAGGGCTGCTCATCTTGGTTTAAGATCACTTAGTTTTTTTTCTTATTTCTGAGGATCATTGAAGAGCCGCATCCCAGGGCTACTGCCCTGAGTTCCAACGAGAGTAACATACTCGCAATTTATAAACTTTACAACTGTCATAAATAAAAGTAAAAAAATTAACCAGAATATAAGAAACATGCAATAATTGAGCAGTCAATAGGAGATTTATATAAAAAAAATACTCGTATGTTATGTAATGAAAGATTCGAAAAGATTTTTGGGCTATCTTCAAACAGCGAATAAAAGATACGTGTCTCTCTCGAATTACGAAAGGGTTTTCCCCTAGCTCTCATTTTCTTGTCCTTTCTCGTGTTCATTCTCCTTTCCTAGTCATTGGTGACATTTATAAATATATTTTTTTGTTATTTTTTGTCATATGCTTTCAATGTGTAACGTATTTCCCTTTCTTTGTACGTTATAAGCTTTCGCCTAGTAATTGGCACGAATCTGCATAACTTGTATCTATCTGGTGATTGGATTTATCTAATGCTTCAAACAGCGATTAAAAAAATATGTATCTCTCGAATCCCGAAGTGTTTTTTCTCTTACTCTAATTTTCTTGTCCTTCCCCATATTAATTTTTTTTCCACTCGTTGATGACATTCATATTTTATTTTGTTATTTTTTGTCATATGTTTTTAATGTGTAACGTATTTTCCTTTCTTCGTTATAGAAAATAACGTTATAAGCTTTCGCATAATAATTGGCACGAATCTGCGTAACTTTTGACTGGTGATTTATATAATACATTTTATAGTTCAGTATGTATGAAACAAATAAATAAATTTCTATTATAATTACTGCTTTTTTACGAATTTTCTTAATTGCTTCACTCTTACTTCAGTTGTCGTTGCCTCACTCTTCCGAGAGTGGTGGTACTACTTGAATTGCTTGTCTCCATTTCAGACGCTCCTTAGCATTATTGAAGTGAGTAATCACTATCATGACTTTATATTTTCAACGTATTGAAGACGACCATGACCCGCGTGCCATCTATTCTTTGTCTTAACCCGCTGTTACTATCACATATCAGAAAATCAACAAGCTTTCGTGGTAGTTCGTTTTGCTTTAGTAAGTTTCCTGCGATTTTTTAACAAATTTGTTTTTATGAACATATACGTATGTGGGGAAGCACCTTATCTAATAACCGCAGCCTTTATCTTCCTATCGTTAGGTTCAACTTTTTTTTTTAAATATGTCAATAATAGTGGGTTCTTATCCCAATGCCCCCCCCCCCCCCCCCCCCTATTGCCTGTTCTTATGATATTTAGGTGGAGTCATCGGACCTGGAAACAGTACAGGTACTATACGTAGTATAGGGGTCTGTCTACTCGGGTCGGCCGACTCCTGACGAGATGCTGATGGTTGTGAGCAAACTCGAAAATGGAAAGTCTCCTGGGGATAATAACAACTATGCCGAGTTTATCAAGTGTGACTTAAATCTCTATTGTTTAAGTGCAGGGGTTTTAGAGTTCTATTTCTGATGTTAGCTGAAAAATTGGTCCCAATCTGGTAAAAAAGTTTGTCTGTTAACAATAATCGCGCACTAGACGTGTATGTGTTGTTATCTCTTCTCGTACGGAGTAATATTGCCAACACGTATGATGATGATCTGTGAGTTATGTGACTACTCTAACGACTGTTAACCCAAAGGATCGATTATGGGGAGAAGACATGTTGTCTCCCAGCCTCGCACTTCAATACGTGTGAATCACTTGTCATAATATATTATAGGATACCATACGAATGAATGCATTCATATTGTTTTTTTTAACATATCCTGTTATATGAGACAGCATTGTTTGAAGCCCAATTAATTAAGACTTCAGTTTTAGAATTACTGGATTTACTAGATCAACTCTGTTACTAGATTGGGACTATTTTTTTTGATACCATCGTAAATTGAACTCAAAACCTCCGAATGACAGACAAACGTCTTACCAATCAGATCACAGAAGTCATCAAATGAATGTATGAATTAATTAACTCGACGATCATATTTTATTGAATCGTTATGTTTTTGTTCAAGTTTTCTTCTACGTATGTTAAAAAATGTCATTTTTTAGCTAGATATATGCCCAACTGAATTCATAACAATAGAAGTACAGCCATGTAATCGAAACCTTGACACAGAGCCATAATTTCACGATTACCCGACAAAGTGAAATAAAAAACCGAAAGTACCAACCCTGGTATATCCAAAGGAATTCCGTTTTCTTCCGCACCCCCTATTGTCCGTCCTTTGGTCTTCTGTGAGGCTGAGGCTGGGGCTGGATCAGTAGGAGGAGAGGCAGTTAGAGGGTCGGGGGCCCATCGACCATAAAGGGTGCCGTGGGGATGGGGTGGAATGTCCCTGGCATTCCTATCTCTCTCTTCTGCCGGAGATATCCTCCTTTGTGTGTTCCCTCACAGGGTGGACAAGATTTAGCTCAAGTTTGGACATGTTACGTCTATCTTCTGGAGGTATGTACAGTGTGTAGGTAGATATGTATTACCAGCCCTTTCAACTTAGTCTTATTTGAATATGAAAAGAAATCCTTGGTGTAGGATTTGAAGGAATGTTTCTAAAGATATGGGGTTTTTTAAGACACATGTTTTGTTATTCATTTGATTATGACACGTTTTACTAGATCGTCCCAAAATTTTCGTATCCATTTTACTTCCTTAGTATATTTTTTGTAGATACGAACGTCTTATATAGTCGTCGTCATTGCTGGGTCTCGTAGTCAAGGATATCATCGCCACTTCAATCTTGAGCTGCTCTTCAGCGTCGATTATGTGATTTTCTGTGAGAAAACAGTCCGATCCTAGATGCGCACTCCCTCCCGCTGATATCATAGAGATGTGAAACCCAGATTTAAAAAAAAAGATTTCAGCCTGGTTTGCACTTAAGGTCTCTTTGATATCTTTCTGGTTGGTTGGAAGAGATTGGCACACGGCAATATGCTTGAAAAACAACTGAAGTGTAATACTATATAAGACAATACAAACCTTTGTTTGCCCACTACTTCCCCGTATAAAACGCATTTTGGGAGCCTATGATCGCCCATGCGTATCACATGTCCATTCCACCGCAATTTCGCCTTTATGTTACATCCATATCTTCGATAGGTTTACAGTTGGAGCGTTGCTGGACCGAGACATTTGTGACATGATCACTTCAGTATCCATGAATATCGTATTATATGAACTTATAGTAATGACCTCAATGGCCTAGTTGGTTGCCTGCCTGCTTTCAAGCCAGGGTTGTGGGTTTGTAGTCTGGTTTCCCCTTAATGTTTGTTTACACACGTTTCTATTTACTTGGAAAATATTGTCGCATAGCAATAAACCTGCCAGATTATAGTTTATACAACTAAAATGTTATAAAATATATATTTTTTTAATTGACTGATGATCTCCGTGGATTAGTTCGTAAGATACTTGTTTTCCACCCGGGGGTTTTCTGAGTTCGATTCCCGATGGCACAAAAATTCGCCACTCTGATTTAAAGAGTTCGTATGTTAATAAAATTAATAGTGTGGGAGTGTTGTTGCCTGCTCATGTTTGGTAGTATTTCAAACACGTACGTTAGCGAACTGTGAGGAAAGTGTCTACTTCAGTTGTTCTCGCACTTGAAGGTTCGATTATTGGGGCTAAAGAACTATGGTGATTTGTTATCATCAATGGCATTCTTTCTCAGGACTATTGTGAGTCACGGATCTGCTACAGAGCAGTCGCTTGTTGCTAACATAACGCGATCTCACTGCAATCCGTTGCTAACGAACAAGTACAATACACGATTCTTCATATAGTGTCGCTTAAATTTCACCGTCGCCGTTTTTGCCAGTGCGCATACTTTCCGCGCATCGTCGCTAAAACAGCGATAACAAGTGCCGTTCCCGGCTTCGCATGTGCACAAACAACAAACATTAAATTGACATTCCACTCGTCCCAGACAGCTATTAAGATCAAATCGGTTTATTTTTTATATTAACTCGTGATAAGGAGCCGGCCTCCACAAAATTCTTGGTGACGTAATTTGTTCCGAGTGCCGGTCGATGCCAGAATTTCTTCTTCTTCATCAAGTAAGCCACTGACTGTTACTATCCTTCTTACCCTTTTACACTCCGAGGGCAGAGTTGAAGATCTGAAAAGGTCGACAGCTCTCCCCATCCTATCTTCATTTCATATTTCACATTATTTATCAAAACTTTAAAAACTTTAATTCTTTATTTATCACTGTTTGTGTTTCTACTCATTACACAATTATATTTATTTTTTCCACAGCTATATCCTACTTTTTATTGTCCACAATTATTCTTTCTATTTGTTCAATTCCTCCTATTAAGCAGCCATGAAGTCCGTCAAATCCGTCAAACCGAACTTCATCATTAAAACTCCACGCATCATTACTAGAAAAACTAGTTCCGAACCAACCGAAACGCCCGCATCCGTCGCCGTGACCTCGCCTATACCAGACCTCGCTAAGTCCCCGGACCGCTCAACATCCCCTGATCTGACCATCTCCACTTTTGAGGAAGCCTTCGAGCTCTTCAAGATGGAGACCACATCCAAAAAAGAGACAATGAAGATGGTAAAACTTCTTCGTGAACTCTTCAATAAAGGTGAGGTCTCGATTGAGGCCAAAAACCCTCCATCTATTTCACCCACTGTCTTGTCAGTGGTCCCTATCCCTATCACAACACCGCCGCGCCCCACCCCCACTTTTGACTCCCCACTTTCCCCGCCAATAATTATCATTCCGGATATTCCAGAAATGGACTGGCAATCTGTTGCCAAAAACCGTAAAAGGGCTCTTCAATCCCAAGAAAGCCCCCCCCTCGTCTGCCCCCAATCAGACCCGAAGCCAGCTGGTGCCACCGTGACCCAAACCAGCAAAAAAATGAGAGGCCCACTCAGCCCTCCTCATCCCGCAGCCCCCGCCCCACCTCTAAATAATGACTCACGACCTCTACTTCAGATCAAAAAAGACCGCATCCCCCCCATCGTACTTCACAATTCCGCCAAATATGGAGACCTGAGAGCTAAACTCAGGTCTCAAAACATTCACTTCTCCTCGAAGGTGCAGCCCAATGGTGATCTTAAAATCACCACTGAAACCGTAGAGGCCTACCGCTCCCTAGTCCACATTACCGATTCTCTCGCCATTCCATACCACTCTTTCCATTTGGAGAGCGAGAAGCCCCTGCTAGCCGTCATCCGCGGCCTACCGACGCCTATCAGCGTCGAGGACATTTCAGATGAACTCAAATCACTCGATTATCCGGTTTTAAATGTGTATCGCATGAAAAACCGGAATCGAGTGGAACTCCCCATGGTCATCGTCAAGATGACAAGGGACTCTTCCGCAAAGCGCATCTTCACCGAACTCCACGGTGTACTCGATATTCGAGTCACAGTGGAGGAGCTGAACAAGCGCAAAGGCATGGGCCAGTGTCATCGATGCCAACAGTTTGCCCATTCCGCCGGCAACTGCCACGCCCCAGCCAACTGTGTGAAATGCGGTAGAACGCATCACACATCTGAATGCAGGAAGCTCGCGGACACTCCCGCCACCTGCTGTAACTGCGGAGGCCCACACACGGCCAACTTCAGAGGCTGCCCACGCTTCCCCAAGAGCAACCTCCCTTCAATCGCTCCCCACCACCACTTCCAGACCCCGCAGCCCTTACGCCCCCTCATGGATGGCATCTACCAACGCCCCTCCACCAACGCCCCCTTACCGAACGCCCCCTCGGCAAACAACGCCACACGGCGATTCCCCAACGCTCCCCAGAGTGCATCGAAACCAGTCACTTCCAACGCGTCATACGCGAACGTCGCAACTCATCGCCCCCTATTATCAACATCTACACCCCAAAACTACATATTGCCCGCCGCCCCCCCCCCCAAATCGCGATCTCATTTTGAATAACTTAAAATCAGCCATCACCGAAGCCATGAACCTCCTCAACTACATCCAAGAACATGGCTCGCACCTATAAACCATCCCATATATCCGCCGCGTTCTGGAATGCAAACGGTTCCCTCAGAACACATAAACAAGAGGTCGAGGATTTCCTTCTCGAGCACAACCTGGACGTGTTGCTGATAACGGAAACGCATCTCAAACCGAGCTACCGTTACAGCATCCGTAACTACTACTGCTACAGAGACGACCGCCTCATCGGCAGAAAAGGCGGCACCGCAACTCTCATCAAAAGCACAATAGACCACTGCCACATCCCCTCCCCTTCCACCGTCAACATAGAATCCACATGCGTAGTGGTGAACACCGCCAATCACGGCCCTCTTAAACTTTGCGCGACTTATCTTCCACCTACCTCCCCACTTGTCGAGTCTGAATTGGACTCATTCCTCGCAGATAATATCCCCACCATCATGGCGGGAGATCTAAATGCTAAACACCCCTTCTGGCACAGCCGCACTTCCAACACTCACGGTAATAAACTTGACGAAATCTCCTCCCGGAAAAGATACTTCGTGGAAGGACCCACGTCTCCCACCCTCTATCCACTAATAGACAATCATCGCCCTGATGTCATCGACATCATTGTCCATAACGACATTCTCTATCAAACAGATCTCACGACTGTTCACCAGCTTCAATCCGATCACTACCCGGTATTACTTCAATTGACGGATGGCTTACCACCCTTCTCGCCCTCAGCCCCTCCGCGACACATCACCTCGTGGAGCGATTTCGCTATTAACGTCGACAGCAGCATCAAAATACCGACAACCTTCCCCGACACGAACTCCATAGACGCCGCTATAAATGACTTCACAACCACCATCAAATCCGCTCTCACATCCTCTTCAAAAGAGAGACCAGCCGATAAACCCGAACTTCCCCTTCCTCCACATATCAAAATACTGATTATGGAAAAAAACAAAA
Organism: Odontocerum albicorne; assembly: GCA_949825065.1. Classification (NCBI taxonomy): domain Eukaryota; kingdom Metazoa; phylum Arthropoda; class Insecta; order Trichoptera; family Odontoceridae; genus Odontocerum; species Odontocerum albicorne. The sequence goes on from OX463858.1 coordinate 17,560,160, forward strand.
CCAGAAAGTTGTGGCAAAACACAGCTGTCCCCTCTTACAAAACCGACTACAACAGATTAGTCAAAAAAATCAAACACCTCCTACAGCAACTCCGCAATGACAAATGGTCAGACTTCGTCGAGTCTCTCGAATACAATGATGGACTCAAATGGAAACTAACGCGTAGCCTTAGAAAAACGCCCTCCCGACCCAGCTCTCTTCAAGGACCAAATGGCCCCGTTTTCTCTGCTCGCGACCGCGCAGAGACCTTTGCTGACTCTCTAGCTAATATCTTCTCGCCAAATGCAGACCTCTCTAACCCCTCTCACTCAATAATGGTCGACAACGCAGTTGCCGACATATTAAATGAGCAAACCCCCCCCACCACAGACTTCTTCTCACCGCTAGAAATTCAATCTATCATAAAAAATCTCATCAACAAAAACGTTATCCCTGAAAATTACAGACCGATCAGTCTGCTCCCGACTCTAGGTAAAGTGCTCGAAAAATTAATCCTAGAACGTCTCTCGTTAGAAACTTACTCACGTAACATCATCCCAGATTCGCAACACGGATTTAGGCCATTACACTCTACCAACCATCAGCTTCTTCGCGTTGTAGAACACATCATCAAATACTTCAGCTCCAAAGGCCTCACGACCCTCCTTTCACTAGACGTGGCGAAAGCCTTCGACACAGTCTGGCTCAACGGACTC